>PVJL010007679.1:53376-75283 GCA_004026885.1 Lyroderma lyra | reverse complement strand
TGGCTCCCAAACTCCTTCCGTCCCCAGCTCCCCAGTCTCTCTCCCCTCCCCCAAACTGCGCAGCTCCGAATAGTCAGCAGGGATCGCGTCCCGCGTGGTCCATCTCTGCTCCCTTCCCTCTCCCCGACTCGCCCCTTTCTCGCCAGCCTTCAGGTTTACTTGCGATTTGTGGATTTCTCAGCAGCCGGTTTGTCACTCAAGGTCCGCTTTCTTGGCTCCTGGCCGGCCGTTCAATTGTGTTTTCTGGGAGAGGCTTTAGGAACCTCCTCTCTAGTCGCCATCTTGTCTTCTCTCCTGGCATTTTTCTACAGCAGTGAAAATAAATGAAATATACCAACATTGATGTATCTCAAAAATCTAACTCTGGTAGAAAAGAGCACGTTATAAAACAAGATTTACAGTGTGATAATATAAAGGTTTAATGCATGTAAAACGATTCTATATATTGTTTACAGATACATACCTATTTAGTAAAATTAGAAAACTGAATGGCCCACAAAATGGGAGAAAATATTTTCAAATCATATGTCTGATAAGGGGTTAACATTCAGAATATATATAGAACTCCTAAAAGGCAACACAATAAAAAAAAAAAAACTCAATTGAAAAGTAGGCAAGGACTTGAATAGATCATTCTCCAAAGAAAATGTATGAATAGTCAATGAGCACATGAAACGATACTCAACATCACTAATCACTATAGAAATGAAAATAAAAAATATGGTGAAATATCACCTCACATCCATTAACATGGCTATCATCAAACAACAACAAAGTGTTGGTGAGGATGTGGAGAAATTGGAACCCTTGGGCACTGATGGTAATACAAAATGGTATAACCACTGTTAGAAAACAGTTTGGAGGCTCCTCAAAAATTAAAAGTAAAATTACTCACTTCTGAGTATCTACTCAAAAGATTTGAAAGCAGAATTTCAAAGATATATCAGCATTATTCACAACAGCCAAAATGTAGAAACAACCAAAGTGTCCATGCATAAATGATCGGATAAAAAAATGGAAATTTTATGTATACCAGCCTCAAAAAGAAAAAAAATTATGACATATGCAACAGCATGGATGACCTTGAGAACATTATGCAAAGTGAAATAAGCCAGTCACAAAAGGATAAATATTGTATGATTCCACTTATATGAGTTAACCAGAATAGTAAAATACATAGAGACAGAAAGTAGAATGGTGGTTGTCAGGAGCTGGTGGGGGAGAAAAAGATGGAAGTATTGTTTAATGGGAGTAGAGTTTCAATTTTTATAAGATAAACATAATAATGGGGTGGTGATGGCTGCACAACAATGTGAATGGATTTCATACCACTGAACCATACACTTAAAAATGGATAAGAGAGAGGCAGTTCAAGATAAGGACATGGGAAGGTGAACTCATCACCTCCCATAAGTACACTGAATCTACAGCTACACGTAGAACAATTTTCACTTAAAAAGATCTGAAAACTAGCTGAGCAGGTCTTTCACATCAGCAAATGAGGAAAAGGCCACACGGAGGGTAGGAAAGGCTGAGACGCAGACAATGCCATAAATCCCACACCCAGTAGAGTGACCTCTAATCAGAAGAGAACTTACAAATCTGAAGCTTCTTCCGAAAAGCAAAGGGTTCATACCTCATATTGGGCACTTGCATTTTTAAGACCTACACATCAGAGACAAGCCCCCCAAACATCTGGCTTTGCAAGCCAATGGCGCTTACGTGTACAAGACTTTAAAAGCTGTAAGGAACTGAGAAACCACTCTTCAACGGCTCACATGCAGACTCACTCAGCCCAGGGCCTGGTGCAGAAACAGCAGTTTGAAAAGTGCTCAGATTTTACGTAAAAGTGACTCATTTGTTAACCTTAAATCATCAACTGCAGGCGAAGAGGCCTATTGGGATAATTTCTGGGAATGAAGGTGCTGGTGGGCACCATTTTTGCACTGTCCCTCTACCTTGCTAACATGGCAAGCTCCACTTTTTTTCTACCTCTCAGCAGGTGCCATCTGTACCTCCCAATTAGTGGGTGCCATCTTGGCACTCTTTCTCTGCTTAATTAAGCTGGCAGTTACCATTTCCCCCCATTGTTTCCTTTTTCCTCAGTGGATGCCATCTTCATGCTCTTTCTTTGCCATATTTGCAGCACTCATATTTTCCATAAAGGAGCTTTTACATGTCTGGCACCCCCTGCTTTGCAGGTGCAGCCCAGAGGATGCCCCATAATCACCTGGCTCTGGAGGCCACAGGGGCTTATGTTCATGGGTCGCATGAAACTATAACAGTCAGAGAGACAGTTCTTGGTAGGCCCCTACCCCAAGGTACTGCACAAATAACATACTGAAACACACCCTGTCTTTCTGAAAAAGAAGCCTATTTACTTGTGTTGGAGCTTTGGCCTGAGGGGCAGGCTTCTGGCCTTCTAGATGTCCATGGAGGTGCCCTCAGGAAACAGAAGCAAGTGAATACAATCTCTGCATCACCCTCTGTCTCTCTCCAGCTTGCCAGTATCCCCCAGAAAGGAGTTTATTTTGTTTGGTGTTCTGATTTTTGCAGCTGCTGCTAGGGGACACCTCTACAATGCCTGGCTCTTGTGGCCAGCTGGGTTGACACTCTCAGGACAGTAACCAACACACAAAGAGCAGCTACGACCCTCAGGAAACAGCAAGAAGCAACTGATTCAGGAGTTCATTCTTTCTGTGAAAGAGGCCTAGAAGCTTATCATCACAGCTACAGCTTAAGGGCAGGTCTCTAATCAAACACACATCTGAGGCTCCCTATAAATCTTTCCGAGAGGCCTGGCAAGGTGGGCACTGTTTTTACACTCTCGCTCTGCTGTGCTTCAGAGCATAGATATCGCTTATAGGGGAACTGTTACACGTAACTGGTGCCTGGTTTTTATGGAAGCTGCCACCCAGGGTACAGCACTTGATCTTCTGACTCTGGAGGCCGGGGGTGGGGATGAGGGACCTGTGTTCCTGTGCCCCATGGAACTGTGACAAACACTAAGACTGTTCTTAGTAGACTACCACCCCAGCACACTGCACAGATAGCAGACTGAAATATACCCCTAGTATTTCTGTAAAAGAGGCCTATTCACTTGTCCTGGGGCAGACTTTAGGCCTGGCACACATCTAGAGACCTAAGAACATGCTCTTGGGCAACACAGGCCATGGGATGCCATCTTTGTGTTCTCCCTCTGCCTCACTACAGCTTGCATGAATCTCCTAGAAAGGAGCTTATACACTCAACTAGAGCCCCAATTTTTGTGACTATTTCCCAGTGGACATTACCAGATCACTTGATCTGGTGGCCGGTTTACATTTATAGGCCCACAGGTTGTATATATTTACAAACTTTAAAAGCTGCAACCTGAGGGTTTGGCTTCCAATTAGCCTGAATCTAAGTGTTGAAGGAGATCCTCCATTTTGGGACATTCACAGGTCTTAGCACACCCCCAACAACTAGAAGCTATTAAAAATAAAATAGGCTTTTTGGACAAACATAAAGGTTTGAGAGGTAATCAACAGCTAAGGCAAGGTTAAACAATAAATTTCCACTCCTACATAAGTCCACTCTTTTAAGACTGGGAGAGGTGACTGTTTCATCTTATACATAGAAACAAACATAGAGAGTCAAACAAAATGAAGAAACAAAAGAATATGTTTCAAACTAAAAAAAAAAACTTTAGAAAACATCAGAAAAAGTCAATGAAATGAAGATAATCTACCCAACAAAGAGTTCAAACTAAAAATCATAAATATGCTCACCAAATTGGGGAGACAAATGAATAAACACAGTGAGAACTTCAACAAAGAGATAGAAAGTTAATAAAGTACCAAATAGAAGTCATAAAGTTGAAGAATACTATAACTGAGCTTTTTAAAAATGCCCTACAGGCATTCAATAGCAGACTAGATGAAGCAGAAGAAAGGATCAGCTGGCTGTAAGACAGGGTCGTGGAACTCACATAAACAGAGCAACAAAAGAAAACAAAAGTGAAGATAGCTTAAGGGACTTGTGGGACAACATCAAGTGGGCTAACATTTGCATTATAGGCACCCCAGAAAGATACAGAAAGAGAGCGGTAAAATTTTTTATTTGAAAAAGTATTTGCTAAAAACTTCCCCTAGCCTGTGGAAGGAAACAGACATCCATATCCAGGAAACCCAAAGAGTTCCAAAAAAGATAAATTCAAAGAGACCCACTCTAAGACACATCATTAAAGTGTCTTGTCAAGGACAAAAAGAATCTTAAAAGCAGCAAAAGAAAAACACAACGTGTTATACATAAGGGTGGGCTTACAAATGTCACCTCCACTGGAATATTTTCGTCACATTAGATACGTCTGGATATCACTGGTTCTGTGTAGTCACATGGTATCTTCCCTGCATCATTCGTGACCTTGCACTGACAGATGCTGACATTTTTCACCCAATACACATTGAGATGGAAGAGTGTTCAGAACAAAAATCAATCAACATAACCTTCCCAGCCATGGCCTCAATTTTGAATTTTTTTTTATTTTTTTATTTTTTATTTTTTGGCTGAGGTGATCCCTTACGGTGGTATTCCATGGGCTGCCTTTTGTTTTCAGGACCATAATGATGGACCCACACTTCATCACCTGTAATGATAGTTAAGAAGTCCTCGCCTTCTTTTTCAAAAATTTAGAAAGAGATCAGAGGAACTTTTTCCATTGTTAAGAATTCAAAAACAGCACGCAGTTTGAACCCAGCTTCTGAACACTCTTTCAACAGATGCTGTAGTTTCTACAAGACAAAGAATAAACCCTACAATATTACAAGTCTTAAAAGTCTAGGTGTTTTTCACTTATTTCAGAAAAAAAAATCTTTAGCCATTTATCAGATACAGAGATGTTTTCTTTATTCCATATATCCAACTGTCTCACAATTGTAGATTTTATGAGGGTCCACTGATTGAATACACAAGCTTCTTCTGTTTCTCTGTGTGTGAGGAGGTCCTTGTTCAGGCTAGTCTGTATTTTTTCTATTCAGATGTCCGCCTTAGTAGCACCCCCTTGAACTTCTCAGTGCTTCCTATAATGCACTTCCCCTTGTTGATATATTCTAAGCTGGTCTCATAGAAATTCTCAACAATTTAAAAAAACTTAGCCTCATTAATTTCTCCTGAATCTACTAACATTTTTAGTTGTTCTTTTATTTAATTTTTTGTTATTGTTTTTTAAATATAAAAAATTTTTATTGTGAGACTTGTTGGGGTTACATTGGTTAGCAAGAATTACATAGGTTCTGGGTGTACAATTCTTCAAGTGTATTGTTTATTTGTTGCATTACATGTTCACCACCCAGTGTGATTCTCTTTCCATCACCATATATTTGGCTCCCCCCTCCTCTACTCCCACTCTCTTTATCTTCTCCCACCCCCTGCCCCCTTGGCCCCCAAATATCCATTAAACTGTTGATTGTGTCCATGTATTTGTTTGTTTGTTTATTGCTTTCAGTTTTATATTCCACATATGAGTGAAATCATACAGTTCTTTGTTTTTTCTGTCTGGCTTATTTCACTTAGCATGATGATCTCCAGGTCCATCCATTTTGTTGCAAATGGCAATATTTCATCTTTTCTTATAGCTGAGTAAGATTCCATTGTGTATATGTACCACAGCTTCTTTATCCTGTCACCTACTGAAAGGCACTTTGGTTGTTTCCATGTCTTGGCTACCATGAACAGGGCTGTGATGAACATTGGGGTACATAAGTCTTTGAGAACTAGCTGTTTTTTGAAATCAGTAGTTACAAGAACTTCTTTTTTTCTGAACTCTAAATTCTTTACAAGATTTTCAATGCTTATGGCTACTTCTGTAGCTAAAAACTTTTTCAATTAAACTAATATAAGTTCAGAATGTAGACACTTGATCCCTTACAAATAGCAACCACAATTTCAAGCATGGATTTTCAAATGATTTTTGCAATATAATAGCACTTTTCTTGAGAAAGAAAATAAGAACTAAACCCATAAAACGTGCTTAAAATTCTGTCAATTGATGGACCCAAGGACAAAAATCTTGTATTTCCATGCTGTAACAATGTAGCATAATTGTTTCCTGCAAAGTCACAAAAGTTTTTTCAGTTCTTCAGCTCTAACTGTGTACATATGGAAGTGTTTGTATATTTCTACTGCAAAGCATTCAATATCAATTTGCAAACAGTCGCCAAAACACTGGCAACAACTGTGTATAATGTGTGCCCCACAACCAATGCTGATAATCAGGCTCTTCAGTTGCGTTACAAGCTTTCGCCAGCACATTATTTTTGCCAACTCTTTTGTAACCACCAAAATTGGTGTTTGTGTATCTGCACACAAAACAAATTTATTTTGTAAAGCAAATGTGTCACTTAATTCCTTCAACATAGCACACTGCAGATCGCATGTTTTGCCAGGTAAGGAAACAAAGTCTATAATTATATTTTGAACACCACAATTTGGAAAAAAGTATTGCTCAACAATTGGAAAAAATTTTGATGTCTTTTTTGTTTGATGTATCAAAACTGACTGTAATGTTCTTGGTTTTAGTCAAATCCTCTATTACTTTGCCCATTATGTGTGGTGATAAAATGATAAAATGTTGGTAACTATTACTTCTGATTTGGTACATGCTGAAGAAAATTTTGGTTCATAAAGTTTCTTCATCAATGTTAACAAGCAATTATTTGCATGAAAACTTGGGCTGTGATATACAGTATGACAAGCAAAAATAGCTTCACTTGTTGCAATTTTATCACTTTCACTTTCATCATCATGTCTCATAAATCAATTGGTGTTTTTAACTGAGGCCAGCGGTTTTCAGCACCCTGTGTTTCTGGCTCTATGTAGATGTTGGTTGATGTCACTTCTATCTCCATGAGCAATGAAAATAATGGACATTACAATATTTTTCTATCACTTTTGTTCTATCACTACACAGTTTGTCCACTTTAATGAACCTGAATTCCTTTTGGGGATCATCCTTAAAAATAAAACTGCAGTTTTGCTTCTTTGTCTTTGGCATTGCAAGGGTAGATTTTAAGCTTTAAAAAACAAGACTTAAAAATATGATGTTTGCTTAAACCACCGACAGTGAATAACAAAGCCACCAATTAGCATACTGGTAAAACAAGAACTAACATTACAGCAGAACAGACACCACAGTGTCCCCATCACCAGCATGAGCATCCCCACACCCCACTACAGTACATTTGCTTTATTAAAGCAGAAGCACAATGGATTTCTAGTAGGTTCAGTGGTGGGGAATCAATTGGCGATCCACTAACGCTAAGGGAGCAATGGTATGGATGGAATGTGGGACTCCAATCATAGTAAGCAGCAAAAATGTGTTCTCTCCATCTTTTACTAGCAATTTTCTCTCTCTAGGCAAAAAGCCTGGCCCTACAATATATAAAGGACACTGCGCTAAGGTCAAAAATTCAAAAAATGAAACAACCCACAGCTAAAAATAATAATAATAATAATAAAACCACAACATAACAAAACAACTGCAGCTCCCTTGTGGTCTCTCAGGCTGTAAGAGACCTAAAAAACAACCCAAACTCACTGCAAAAGAATATGGGAAGGGGCACAAATGAATAACACTAATTTATTGCATATAAAATACACAAAAACACTCATAAATAATACATATATCAATAAAATACTTACAAAACACCACATGAACGGTAAAAAAAAATCCGTATAGTACTCCATACTGAACACTCTAATGCAGGACTACAGTGCCCAGACTGCAAAAAATCATAAGCATACACCAAAAAGAAAAACAAAAGGAATGAACACCCTGACTGCTATCATAAGCCAATATATGCTAATGTACCACTGTACAGTTCCACTGTAATAAAAAAATAGAATGCTCTGAAGACTCTCAGCCTCACACAGGCAGGACCTACACTGCTGATGCTCCCAAGGCTGAGCTGGAGAAGCTGATCTCCCTCTGAGACATAAGCCATCTCACAGAGCTTGTTGAACCAAAATATGAGTCTGAATCAAACTGAATGTAGGGCAGAAAGACTATCTATGGGCAGAATGACGGTAGAAATAACAATAAGGCTCACAGTCCCTACATGCCACACTGCTAACCTGATGGAAGCAAACAGCCAGGTGAACTTCAGTAGTTCCTGTGCATCAAGACCCTCCTGGCTCCCATATGGTGAACGGGGCTTAGCGACTGCTTGAATTCCCCACCCCTGCAGATAAGCAAGGGGGTGACGTGTGATCAGCACCTGCTCAAGAAGCCTCGCCCTGACTGGATAAAGTAAACTTCCTATTTATCACATTAGTAGCTTTACTGTATGCATTAATTAGCATAGAGCCTTATGGTAAATAAACAACTTGAGTTCAGTTTTTTACAAAAAAATTAAAAATAAGACAAAATTGACATTTATATTAGAACAATGGGACAGTTGGGACATATGAAAAAATAATACCGTTCCATTTAAAATGGTACATATGGTCAGTGTAAGAATATGGGTTAATAATACCATCTGCACCATAAGGCTGCAGTGAGGATTAACTTAGCTAATACAGGTGCAATTCCTGCTCCTGCACAATGCCAACACTGGCATTTTTACCATTAGTGTGACTGTGAACCTGGCTAAGGGGTACTTGAGCTGGATCTAGTTGGCCATGTAAAGGCCAAAATTAGAAACATTTTACAGGATGCCTTTTGAGAAAGAAAAAGAAACAGGCTTCACTCTCCAGAAGCTGATCTTGTGCTTCCAGGAGGGCCCTGCTATCTCCTGTGAGATGTAAGCCATCTCACAGAGCACCAGCCTCAGACAAGTTCTCTGAGGCCATGGCAGAGTAAAATGGTAAGGCCACTCCACAGTCATGCCTCAGCCCAGACCAAATACCAACACCCGCTTCTTTCAGCTAAAAGGAGCTTCTGCCACTTCCTTGCCCATTACAGCTCATCTCTGTGCTAGTTTCTCCTCCTTGCAGATAAGATTTCTCCAGTAACCCATCACAGAATTGTCTCCATTTTCAGCAAGAGCCATGCAGAACAAGCCCTTCCTCCTTATGTACTCTCCAAACCATCTAATTGAAGCCCACATCCAATAATAGTTTCTTTCTGACACCTTCCACTGAGACACCCCACATTCTCTGTCACTGAAGATGAGTAAGAAGCTCAATCTACCAATGGCAGGTGTACCACCCAAAGGACTGTTGTGCAGCTAAACCCAGTCGCCCTGACTTTCCCCTTCCTTGCAGAACATTTTTCCACCCCAACCCCCTAATAAATGGTCTAGCTAAGTAGCAAAGGAGAGAAGAGGAAGGTTCTGGAATTCCCAAAACTCAGAGCCCTATGCCACAATGGGCAAGTCAGCACCATCACCAAGTACAGGTTTTCAAGGACACTCTCCCTCTTCCCTGGATCACTTGTCTGTGTGGCACAGGACACAAGCCCTTGGTCTTACAAACCAAGGGAATTTATTGCAGAGAATTGGTTTCTTAGGTGGTGGAAGAGCTGAAAAGGGATAGTGATGCAACAGCAGAAAGCTGCCACCACCATCAGGGCTGAATAACTATTGGAGGAAAGGATGCTACCAGTACCTCGAATTCAGAGCATGGAGAGAGGTAGAGAGAGTGGAAACCATTCTGGTTTCTTGCCTCCTTCATGCCCTCTGATCTTTCACCAGTGCCTCCATTGGCTGAAACTGCCAGAGAGCCAAGTGGCAGGATAGCAGGAACATAAAGTCTTTTGGTGCAGAGCAGAGCAGAGCAGAAAGACAGCACACAGGCCCAGAGGAGGTTTGCCCACCCAGACCTGCCCTTTGAGTTGTCCCCACTTGGCCTTTGGGAGATGGGAGTATGTCAGAGTGGAGGATGGTCATCCCAGGCCTGAGGTTGGAGTGAGGACAGGCAGCTCACCCAGGACTGGTCAACCATAGTCCAAGATGGAAGGTTTCTTGTTCATTGGTCATTGTAGTGGAGGCAGGCTGGCTTCAAGGCCCAGCAGGGAGATGAAGCAGGAGTGGGAAAACTGAGTCAGAATCCTATGAGGAAGGGAGACAGGGCAGTGTACTCACCACTTTTACAGGGTGGATCCCTCCACCTGGAATGCAAGGGAGACTTCATTTTTAGTCTCTGCCATGCACATTGGGCAGAACTGAAACTGCATGTGGGGAGCTGAGAGGCAGGCAGAGATGGATGTAGCCAAGTCCAAATTTTCCAGGTCCAGCTTTAGTTGGCTCAGGCTCACAACAGAGAGGGGACAGAGACTCACATGTGCCCCCATGACATCAAAGAGAGCCCAGGGTCAGGGTATTGGCCCCAACTCCTATATCTGTCAATCTTTCTCATTAACAAAGCAAGATCAGGCTGGAGACTGAGGTCTTCAGTAGCCAATGACATCTGAACATAAGTTCACCACATTGTTCTGCTTTCATTATACCTGGTTTGATATTCTATGAATGGCAAGTGACCCTGAATTCCTACTTACCTTAGTGATTATACTTAACACATAAGGCATCCTTTGAAAATAATGGTAATTAAAGTATAATAACAAAAGCTAATTTAAAATAAATTATGAAGTACAGGAATATGGAAAAACCATAAGGTTGGGATAGGGACAACCAGAGGTTAGAACTGAGCTCAGAATTGAATTCAGTATTTAAATGTCTAGATATTTCCCCATCAGAGGATGCATTCTGGGAACTCAAGATGAAAGAAGTAAGGGGAGGTGGAGAGGAAGTGGGGTGGTAGAACAGGACAGACACTTACATGGTATCTCTGTTTTCAGCTTGGGTTTGGCATTCACATTCGCAGGTTGCCTGCTTTCCTCCCCTCCCCTGTCCTATGGCTCCTAACCCACTGAGCACCAACTTCCTGTGTTCTTCAAGGCAGGGTACTCTGGAGTGTAGCTGCCAAACACCAACATTTCCCATGACTCCAATGTGAGCTTTGAATGAAAATCAGAGTTTTAAGAGCATTTACTAGGGAGTTCCCTGGTGGTGTAGTGGCTTAAGGCTTTGGCGTTGGCGCTGTTAGTGCTGCGGCCTGGGTTCGATTCCCGGTCAGGGAGCTACCCACATACCAAAAATCAAAAAAATAATTAAGTAAGTAAGTAAATAAATAAGAGTATTTACCAGTTTGGTGTGGAGACCTTTTTAGTAACACCCTATAACTAAATGGTTAGGCACAGTCACATTTTTATCTACAAGGCTATCTCCTCACAATCCTTGGTGTCCTGAGAGTGGTACCACATGTATTTTGGACTTACTCAGGACTTGGCCAGGACCCTATGCAGCATCCACAGGGGGCACTCTATATGCAGTGGATTCCGTCTGTCCACAGGGTGACCCGAGAGTATGGCCAGAGTGCTGTGGTAGGCTTCATGTATAGGAAGGGCAGTTGTAATGGGGTTAAGGATTTGAAGAAACAAAGGAAGAGGATCATTTGGGGCCCAAATACTAAGCTTATGGTTGAATGCTCTGAAGATTCTCCGCCTCACTCAGGAAGGAACTACACTGCAAGACCTGCATGCTGTTGCCCTAAGGCTGAGCTGGGGAAGCTGATGCCCCAACCAGGCACAGAGGTAGCATAAGCTCCTCAACTCTGCAGAATAGGTGTTAATAAATAGATCACCTGCCAAATTTGTGAGACAACTGTGAAGAGGTATTCAAAGGAAAATGTAGGTTTAGGGTTATCAAAAAGCTTTAGGTTTGTCTTAAGAAGGCAGGGAGTTGGGAGCTGAGATACTGAAATTCAACAGAAAAAAATTAGAAAAACAGCAACAGAACAAATGTATGAAAACAAAATGGAAGAAAAAATACGAAGAAATCTATGATTGTAGAAAAACAATGAAGAAGAGTAAAATACCGAAATACTCTAAAATATAAATAAGTGAACTAAACTTTAGGAAGACCTATTAAGAAAATGAGAACAAAATCAGAACTGCAATAGAAATTTATGAAGTATTAATATACAAATAAATTTGATAAGCAAAATGATGGCTTTCTTACTACTAAAATGTCCCAGTCACAGCCAGTTTAACAGATAAATTTTCCAAACTTTCCATAAATACACTCCAGGAAAAAAAAAAACTTAAGAGAAAAAACTGTGAAAAAAATTTTAAAGCTTATTATTATCTTGAATTGAAAATGATAAAGTCAATACAATATATCTAGGTTCAATTTTTCCCTTATGCAAAATATTCTAAATAACACATTAACAAACCAAATGCAAAGTACATTACAAAATAAAAACTATGATGAGCTATAGTTTATCACAGCAATATAAGGATGATTCAACATGAAATAATTCACTAGATTATTAGGCTACAAGTGAAGATAGCAAGTGACTATTTTGATGATTATTTTAATACAAAGTGACAATAAACACAGGAAAGGACTTTGATAAATTTCAATACATTTGTGAGTTTTAAAACTCTGAGAAAAATAGGACACAGGAATAACATTGAACTTGATAAAGCCTATACATCTAACACACACTTCTTTAAGAAACTGAGGGACCAGGCAAATTAAAAATTAGAGTTGAGCCACACAATTAGCAAGAGTGATCTGATGGACATACAAGAGGTGTCTGGAAAGTATTCAACCATGTAATATGAAAAGTAGAGGCATTTATGACTGGAGTTTCTCCAGGTAGCCCTTCTATGTAGAACTCTGCAATCACCATGGGTACATGGGAGTAAACTTACAATGTTTACTCAGTTTATAATAATGCATTTCAAAGAATTGGTTCTCTATGGGCCACATTCTCAAGCAGTGGAATCAAGTTTTAATCAATACTAAAAATGAACATAGTGAATATGTTAGAGGGGATGTCTGTAATCCTTTGAACAGCAACTGCTCTCAAAGTTTTCTACATCTTCTTTCTGACTTAGAATTCCACTGAAAGAATAAAATGGAATAATACTTTAAATTTCAATTCAAAAAATTGCCAATGTAACAAAAAGAGTTAGCAAAATATTCCTTAAGAATGAAAGACAAGGGAAGGGTCACCTAAGATGGTGACATGTGAGGAAATCCTTGAAACATCTCTTGGAAAATACAATTGAACAACTGGGATCCAATGGGGGAAACCTTGAGAGGTGCAGCCTCAGCTGAGAGATCCATGTTTCACAAGAAAACACCTGAAGGTCACAGAAAGGGGGTGGGGTGTAAATGGGAGAGGAGGGAAGAGAGTAAAGTGAAGATAGGACTTCAGAATGCAACTCAGGGCTGGAAGAAGAAAAAGCAAGGTGGCAGCCGCAGGAAATGGGCCAAAACTTCAGCCCTGGTGTGCTGAAGACAGAAAGTAAACAAAAGTGGAGGCATGGGCAATTGAAGTCTTGTGAGTCTGTAGATAAGTTGAAACCTGAACACAGAAGTGGTATGCTGGGGGCCCAATTGGAGTGCCATGCCCTGGGTGGGTTAGAGACTGAACAAAGGCTGGTAAACTGCCCTAGGCAAAAATAGGGCCCCCGCTGCAAATCAGAGCTGACAAGTGAGGCAGTGCTAGTTCCACTGCAAATTGGCTCTGGGCAAGTTTGAAACTGAGAGCTGGCTGCTGTTAAAAAAAAAAAATGAAGCTGATCAGAACTCATCATGGTCCTGGGTGAAATGTGGATCAGAAGTAAATAGAAAGGCTGAGCCAGCAATGTGAACCCTACAGAGCCTGCTTGTGCCCTAACAGTAAGCTTTTGTTACAGCTCATGCTAGCCTGGGCCTGCCCAGTGCTCTCAGCATGTCCCAACCCTGGCCCACCCAACTCAGGCCTGCCCAATGCTCTTTTGCTTTGGCAACAGCCCGCCCACCTGGGCCCTCCTGGTGCTCTCAGCACATGTCAAACTGAGCTCACCCAGTGCTCTACAGACAAAGGATAGTGGAGCCAGCACGCAGGGGAGTGAACATGCACTAACCAGCACCATCCCAACCCAGGCATAAATTATAGGCATAGAACCTGACTGCTTCCCCTAACTCTCTCCCAAAGCTTGACACCAATTCCCCCACCCCAAACTACATCTAGTGCCTGCTTTACCCTGTGAGCAAACAAACCTGCACCCCTCCTAACAAACCCCGCGCCAGTGGAAACCAGCAGGAGGGCTCAGGGATACTGCAGAACACAGGTGCAGCAGCTTTTTCCTACACTGATCTCAGAGATATAGCATATCATTGCCCACCACATTTTCCCAAAGAGAAGGGTCTTTGAGAGCATCAAGACCAAGGTGACTGAGTCAAAGAAGTAAGACCTACCTTCTAGGAAAGTTCCCAGAGTGAAATCACTAAGGAACCAAGAGAAAATATTGTAAGACATTGCAGTGACACAAACTGCAAAATGAAAGAAAAACCTCTTCATATCTTCCAGAGAAAAAGTCCTCATGCCCAGGAAAAGAAACACATCAAATACAATGAGCACCTTAGGGTTCAAAGCCACTCAGAAAGAAAATGAAAAATCTCCAGAAGAGAAACTTATAGATTTGGAAATGTATGATCTTAATGACACAAAATTCAAGACTGCTGTTCTTAATACACTCAGAGAGCTCAAAGAATGCTGGCAGAGTATTCAGACACAGCTAAATGAACTCAAAAAAAAATCTGTGAGCAAAAGGAATACTTTAACATGAAATTGAAACTATAAAAGAGAATAGTGGAGAAAAACAACACAATAAAAAATTTAAAAATGAACTCACTAGCATAGGAAACAAAGCTGACCAGATGAAGGAAAGAATTAATGGTATTGAAGATAAGAACATTGAAATGTCACAGAATGAAAAAGAGAGAGATTTGAGAATTTAAAAGAAAATGAAAGAGTCATACAAGAGATTTCTGACACATTAGAAAGAACATTAGAGGGAGTTCTCTGATGGTGTAGTGGCTTGGGGCTTCGGCGCTGGCACTGTCAGTGCTGCGGCCTGGGTTTGATTCCCAGTCAGGGAGCTACCCACATACCAAAAGGCAAAAAAAAAAAAAAAAAAAAAAAAAAAAAAAAAAAAAAAAAAAAAAAAAAAAAAAAAAAAAAAAAAAAAAAAAAAAAAAAAGAAAGAAAGAACATTAGAATAATAGGAGTACCCAAAGGGTCAAAGCTAAAATCTACAGAGAGCTTATTCAAACAAATAGTAGACGAGAAATTTTCAAACTATGGAAAGAACTGGAACCCCAAATTGAAGTAGAAAACAGGGCTCCTAGCTACCTGGACTCTAGCAGATATTCTCCAAGGCACATTATACTGAAGATGTGAAAAATCAAAGACAAGAAAAGAATTTTTAAGGTAGCCAGGGGGAAAAATAGTATAACCTTTAAAGGAAAGCACATCAGGCTATAATCAGGCTTCTCAGCAGAAACTCTACAGGCCAGGATGAAGTGTAATAAAATATTCAAAATATTAAAAGAAAGAAACTATTAGCCAAGAATAACTTATCCAGTAAAGTTATCCTTTAGAGATGAAGGAGGGAATTCTCCAGCACAAGGCCAGCATTTCAAGAAATACTGAAGGAGATTAATTGACCCAAAACAAAAAATTTAAAATAAATGGGGAAGAGTTGGGACAACAAAAAAATAAAAAGAGAAGAAGTAATGGCCATAGAAAATCCTCAAATATCAATCATCACCTTAAATGTAAATGGACTAAGCTCACCAATAAAAAGTCACAGAGTATCAAACTGGATTAAAAAACAAAGCCCATCTATATGCTATCTCCCAAGACACACCTCAGACAAAAGGACAAACACAGACTCAAAATGAAAGGGTGGAAAACAATATTCCAATAAATGGCACCCAGAGAAAAGCAGGAGTTGCTATATTGATATCTGATGAAACAGATTTCACAATAAAAAAGTAAGAAGAGACAAAGATGGACATTTCATAATGATAAAAGAGATAATACAACAACAAGAAGACATGAGACTCATTAACATATATGCCCCCAATCAGGAAGCACCAAAATTTACAAAGCAACTGCTAACAAAACTGAAAGGAGAAACTGACAAAAATACAATTATAGCAGGGAACCTAAATACCCCCTTGACAGCAATGGGCAGATCATCCAAACAGAAAATAAATAAGAAAATATCAGCTTTAAATGATGCATTACAGCAATTAGACATAATTGAAATTTATAGGACACTTTATCCTACATCACAATACTATATATTCTTTTCTAGTGTACGTGGAACATTCTCAAGAATAGACCATAGGCTGGGACACAAAAGTAGCTGCAGAAAATTAAAAAATATTGAAATCATACCAAGTGTTTTCTCAGACCAAAAAGTTTTGAAATTGGAGATCAACTGCAAAAAGAAATCGGGGTGGGGGGGAAATCACATGTATATAGAGATTAAACAACATGTTATTTAAAAATGACTGTATGAAAGACTAAATAAAAGAGATTAAAAATACACAGAAACAATGAAAATACAGCATATCAAAATTATTGGGACAACGCAAAAACAGTAATAAGAGAGAAATTTATATCATTACAGGCCTATCTTAAGAAAGAAGAAAAATTATAAGTAAATATCCTAACATCCCATCTTAAAGAATTAGAAAAAGAGAACAGAAAAAACCCAAAGTCAACAAAAGGAAAGAAATAATAAAAATTAGAGTAGAGCTAAATGACATTGAGAACAGAAAGACAATAGAAAAAAATTAATGCAAAAAAAGAGCTAGTTCTTTGAAAAAAATCAATAAAATTGACAAACCCCTAGCTGGGCAAACCAAAGGACTAAATAAATAAATAAATAAATATTTTAAAAAGACACAAATATCTAAAATTAGAAATGAAAGGGGAGAAATTATAAAGGATCATAAGAAAATATTATGAAGGGTTTCATACCACCAAATTTAACAACCTAGAAGAAATGGACAAGTTTCTAGAAACATATAGTCTACCCAGACTGAGTCAAGAAGTGGATAATCTAAATAGACCAATCAACAGTTAAGAAATTGAAACAATCATCCAAACCCTCCCCAAAGGCAAAAGCCCTGGGCCAGACAGTCTCACCAATGAGTTTTATCAAGCGTTCAAAGAATTAAATGCCTATCAATCTCAAACTCTTCCAAAACACTGAAGAGACAACACTTCCCAACTCATTTTATGAGGCTAACCATTATCCTAATACCAAAACCTGGTAAGGATAACACAAAAAAAGAAAACTACAGAACAATATCTCTGATGAACATAGATGCAAAAATCCTAAACAAAATATTAGCAAATAGAATACAACAATGTATCAATTATATACCACAATCAAGTGAGATTCATCCCAGGAGCACAAGAATGGTTTAGCATATGCAAATCAATCAATGTGATACACTACATAAACAAAATAAAACATGAAAACCATATGATTTTATCAACTGATGCAGAAAAGCATTTGACAAGCTACAACATCCATTTATGACCAAAACACTGAATAAAATGGGTATACAAGGAAAGTACTTCAACATAATAAAGGTCATATATGACACACCATCAGCTAATATAAATATAAACCTCAATGTTCATCACAGCACTGTTCACAGTGACCAATCATAGAAATAACCAAAGTGCCCTGCGACAGATGACTGGATAAAGAAGCTGTGGTACATATACACAATGGAATATTACTCAGCTGTAAGAAAACATGAAATATTGCCATTTGCAACAAAATGGATGAACCTGGAGATCATCATGCTAAGTGAAATAAGCCAGACAGAAAAAACCAAGAATCACATGACTTCACTCATAGGTAGAATATAAAACTGAAAGAAACAAAGAACAAAATTTATGGACACAGTCAATAGTATAGTGGTTACCTGAGGGTAAGAAAGGAGGCAGGGTGGGAGAAGTGGGAGGGGGAGTCAAATACATGGTGATAGAAAATCAACTGACTCTGGGTGGTGAACACGTAATGCAACACATAGATGGTGCACTAAATAATTGTACATCTGGAACCTATGTAATTTTGATAACAAATTTAACCATAAAAAAATAAGGACCAATAAAAATGTTTTCAGGCAAACATAAACTGATGAAATTCCTCTCCTGAATGAAGAGAAGCACTGAGCAGATAGAAAATTATTTCAGATGGAGGCATGAAAATTCAGGAAGGAAAGAATGCTGGAAAGAGCACTTATATGGATAAATGTTAAAAATAATGACTATTTAAGACTAACACATTTACAATGTCTTATGGTTTATCACATAAACAGACACAAAATACATTATAATACGACATAAACCAGAAGAGGGAGAATGGAGTTAAGCTGTTGGGAGGATGACTCATGGTTTAGAAAATGGTACAATTACTTACATTAATTAGGTTGCAATCAATCAAAATTATATATTTTAACCACCAACAAAAAAAATGCACAGAGAAAGACTGTCAGACTAAATTTTAAAAACTCTATGTTTCTGGTTTACAAGTGATACATTTAAATATAAAGACAGAAAGTGATTGGAAGTAAAGCAAACACTAATCAAAAGAAAAACAGACACATTTATGTCAAACAGACTTCAATTAAGCAAGCATTGAAAGATCAAATGTGACACTTTATAAAAATAAGAGACAAATTATCCAGACAATACAACAATCCTCAATTTGTATACACTTTTAAAATATAATATAATATATATATGATGTCAACAAAATAATGATCTCATTTGACCTAATTGACAAATATATATTATACTCAATGACTATTTCAAATACACAAAAACATTTACTGAAATACACCATATGCTATCATATAAACCGAGAGTCAACGTATTTCAAAAATTAATTTGAGATGGAAACATAAAACAACAAAACTCCAAGAAAAAACTCTATGAAAATATGTTCATGACTTTGGAGTAGACAAAAATTACTAAACACATTTTCAAAGCATTGATCAAAAGAGAAAATATTGTAAATTGGACTTGCATATCATTAAGAACTTCTGTTAATCAACAGATACCATTTAAAGTAAAAAAGAAAGCCACAAAGAAGATACAAGCAATACTTGTATCTGAATGTTCTGAATATTAGAACTAAGAGGACTGTTCATTTGTTAGGTATGATGATGATAAATGGTAAGGTACGAGAATGCCCTTATTTTTTAGAGATGCCAGAGGAAGTGTCAGACATCTGTAATTTACTTTGAAATGGTTTAATAGATTGATAGGGAGATGATAGATGGCTAGATTAAACAGAGATATAGATTACACCATTTGTAAGTATATTTATGTGTGTGTGAATAGAAATAAAACAAATATTGCAAAATAGAAACAATTGTATCTAGATGGAGGATATTTGGGTGTCCATTCTTCTTGTTACCCCTTACCATTGTAAGCAATAATGTAAACGAACCCACTTGAAAATGGAACCAGAGCTGCATTTCCAGAAGAACTGCCTTGAATGTCTTATGCCTCAAACCTCTGGAATGTTAAAACAGCAAAATAACCTTTCCATTGGACCTAAGTAACCTTGTGTCCTAAAATAACTGTCTGCAAAGATAACAAGAAAGCAATTATTATGACTACTAAAACTGATGACTACTGGACTGAAAATTAAAAACATTGTTTAGAATTAACATCATTATGTTATCTGCACCAGTAAAAATGCTTTCCGTCTACTGATGTCATTGTTCCCTTTTCTCTTCTCATAAATACCCACTGCCTTCGCCTCCTAATTGGAACACTATTTGAGTTTCTGCCTAAATCAATGCTTCCAAATAGCTGTTCTTATTGATCTCAGATAAACGCTTGTTTGCCTCTCACTTTGAAAAGCCTTTTTATTATTAGGTTAATACCACTGAAATTCCTCCTACATAAATGTAAAAACAGAGAGAGGAGTAGGAGCACTGCTCAGCTTGGTGCGGGGTGGGGGTTGGGGGGTGGGGGGTGGGGAGGGAGAATGCAAGTCTGTGTAGTCCTCATCCTCCCTACCAAGCAGCTCTACTGAGGTCCTTCCGTAGCCGGTAGGCGACATCAGCGTTCTCTGAGCTGTATCGTGCCTGGTGGAGCCAGGGCTGTGGGGAACTTTAACAACATGGAGGGGGCTCCCCATCTTGTTCTGGGCTGGTCCTTGGGACATTGTAGGAAGCAATGGCAAAGCAGCCCGACCACCGGAGGCCAGCCCCACTCTCCGTGACCTCCTAGCAGTTACTTGTGCATCTGTCACTAGCAGTCTCTCAGGTTTGTCCAGACTTTTGCCGTCAGTGTCAAAGGAGAAACCTTTCAATAGTCTAAGAGAAGTCATGGTCTGAGTAAAAGGTATATACATACCCTCTTTGGAGAAAGTGTCATTCAGAACACAGAGCCTGGAGGGAAGCTATGAAAAGCACAAAAGGGGGTACGCTTCCATGCTTAAGGAAGAACTCACTTCCCAGGTCAGGGACTAAGCAGAGTGAATGAGCACAGAGCACAAGGCCCCTCCCCTTAAGAGCTCATCAGATTCCACCGGCCATGCTCGCCCCGCCCCTCCAGCTGAGCTTCTCCAGGCTGGGGCTCCGCCCTCTCCAGGCCTCTCTGTGATCCTGCACTGACACCCCATCTTAGGTTGCATTTTCCTGTCACCTTCAGATCTTGGGAACAGAGGTGGGCCCTTTAAGTTAATTCAAACTTCTACCACCTCAATTTTCTAAATTCCAAAACTATGGAAATTTTTTTACTCCCTTTAACGTGTATTTGTAATGGTCTTTCTTTCAAGGTTAGTATAAGAAAATTTTACTTACGAAATTCAAGTTTTGTTGAAAGTACTACTTGAACTGTAGTTCTCAGGGTAGTGTCCATACTATTAGTATATAAATATTGTAAGTGAATAACTTCCATTTTAAATTTCTAGCAAATATATTATATAAGCATCATTTTCATTTTAGTCTATTATAACAGCAATAGTGAATAAAATAGTAATTGGAATATTATAGAGAGATCTACATGAGACATTTAAAACCACAAAGATGATTCTGGTTTGTCTGGAGCAATAAGAGGACAAAAAGAAAATGTATTTAATTCCCTTCACAACGGCAACTATTTTAAAAGATACAAAAATCAAAGTATGACATTACATAGATTAATTTAAAGTGGTACATTTAGAGGAAAATGTATAGCATTAATAATTTAAATTAGAAAAGAATAAATTAAAAATGATTTGCCAGTGCCATCTTTAAGACGTTACACCATGAACAAAATGTTCACAATAAAGACGTGAGAAGACACTTCAGAAGACACAAGAGAGAATCATTAGTCAATAGCAGGCTCTAATAAAAAGGACAAATCGGTGGTGAGATTTCCTTCTTATTCTTTGTTTCCTTTTTCCTTTTATGTAAACATTAGGAAAGAAAAGTGAGATACATCAGATAATAAAAATAGAACACAATTATATGAAAACCTTTGTGCTAATAAATTTAAAAACGTAAATGAACTGTATATACACATATACAGGAAAGAATGGGTCTTAAAATGAACTAATGAATGAAAAATAAGAAAAAATACAATAATTGCACAATGTCCTCTATTTAAACTTAAAAAGGCGCCACTAGGGTCGCAGCCGCCCGGCTGTGGCTCCCTAAGGCCCGCGCCGCCTCCGGCTCGCCGAGCTCCAGCGGAGGCCGAAGCGGGGTTAGGGAGGCCTCTGTACCACGGCTCCTGCAAGGCCGCTGCCCGGACATCGCGGGGTTAGGGAGGCCTCTGTACCACGGCTCCTGCAAGGCCGCTGCCCGGACATCGCCCGGCGGCGTAAAGCACCGGGGAAGCCACTGGCTGCAAAAGCCGTCATATGCGGAATATAAAACTGAAAGCAAAGAAAAAAAGAAATGAACAAACAAATAACCCATGGACACAATCAATAGTTTAATGTTTATTTGGGGACGAGTGGGTTAGGGAGGGGAGAAAGGGGAGGGGGTGGGAGAGGAGGGGGGGAAGCTAAATATAAGGTGATGGAAAGAGAAGTCACATTAGGTGGTGAACTTAT
>PVJL010007679.1:0-53276 GCA_004026885.1 Lyroderma lyra | reverse complement strand
TAAAAAAAAAAAAAAAAAAGCCGCTCTAGAGTGCGCCCTCTCCTGGAGGGGTGAGGGAACCCCGTCGTTACAGGCCTGGTCCCGTGGCACTGCGTGAAATTAGACGTTATCAGAAGTCCACTGAACTTCGGATTTGCAAACTTCCCTCCCAGCATGTGGTGTGAGAAATGGCTCAGGACTTCAGAACAGATCTGCGCTTCCAGAGTGCAGCTATTGGCGCTTTGCAGGAGGCAAGTGAGGCCTACCCGGTTGGCCTTTCTGAAGACACCAACCTGTGTGCTAGCCATGCCACACATGTGACACTTATGCCAAAAGACATCCAGCTAGCACATCGTGTACGTGGAGAACGTGCTGAGGAATCCACTATGATGGGAAACATCTCATTCTTTTTAAAAAAAGTTATCTTCTTCCTGTTATTGGTAATTTTGAATGTAAGTTATTTTTTTCCAATTGGTCAAAAGATACTAACTATGTAATTATAAACGGAACAAATAGAAATCAGGTCTAGGCAGTTTTTCCATTTTCGTGTGTGTGAGAATTTTTAATATAAATCTTGGGACATAAAGCATTAATGCAAGCCAAAAGTTTCAGTGAACAAGTTTCAGCAGTTCAACTTTATAATGATTATAAATAAACCTGTTAAATTTTTCTGGACGATGCCAGCATTTGGATTTTTAAAAAACAAGTAAATTTCTTATTGACGGCAACTAAATGGTGTTTGTAGCATTTTTATCATACGGTAGATTCCATCCATTCACTATACTTTTCTAACTAAGCTGTTCTACATGCTAGTACGTGTTTTGAATGTTGTCTGTCTTCTGTGCTGTTCCTGTAAGTTTGCTATTAAAATACATTAAACTATAAAAAAGAAAGAAAAAGGTCACTATTGTATGTTACACCTCTATCATTACAATGCATAGGTGACTGGGGATAAGGAGTTGAAAGCACACGCAGGCCGGAATCAAGGGCACACGTGCTAGGAACTGAGGAGTGAGCATTACTTCACTCAGTTACATTAAAATAAAGATTGTAAACCCTCCAGGTAGAGCACACAGCAGTGCTCACTGGGTCCCATGGACACCTAACTACTAGAATGGGTGGCACCCAAGGACACATCAGAGCTCCAAGTGATGACAGGCCCTGCAGGATGGCTGGGGGCAGTATGTGCAGCAGGGGTCGGGCTGAGGGTCTGTGCTAGGGGAAGGGGGCAGAGGGCGGAGTTCTGGGCTAGAGGATGGCACAGGTGCCCCAGTGTTGCACCTGAAGTCCCAATCTGATGGAGAGGCTTGACAGCTGGAGTTTCCTGGGCTTCCTTTGAGGGCTGGAATGCACAGTGGATATTCTGCACTGCTTGTTCATTGGAAGCATTTGCCTCCATCCTAGATGAAAACTGCTCTCCAAAGCCTACATCTGTCCTGCAAGCACGTTTCCCTGTTGGCTTACTCTGCATGGCACCCCAGTTGGCTCCTTGGTCTCTGTAAGTGAGCAAGGAGAAGGTTTTCAGAGAGGATTGGAGAGAGAAAAAGTTATGAGTGAGGTGATGAAAACACCCAGTTCAAAGCATCTCCAAGAAGATGAAGTGAGGGAGTATCATAATAGAAATAATAAGTGGCTTTGTGTAGTAAATGTGGCATCAACATGAGGCCTTACGTGGTGACATCATACTAGAAGTTCCTCATTCAGTCCCTCACAACCCACCTCTATGCAGGTCACAGAGAACAAATTAAGAGAATGCCAATGGCCAAGCTTGTTGGAAACCTGGCATGATGTGACAAAAAATAAAAGATTAAGCAAAGGCCCCAATCTGATCAGTAATGGGACCAGCACAGCACTCAGAAAATACACAGTAATTCACCAGAAAGTAAGGCTATGCTGAAAGAGTGTCTGAGGAATTTCATCCTTGCCCCCCAACCCTTCACCTTTTCCTCCCCACAAGGCCAGTTCCCCAAACAATTTCCTCTGAAGGGTGTAATGGCCATGAACATGAGGCCTAACTCTGGGGTTTTTCCTGGAATGTTCTGAAAGGTACAATGAGCAGCCACCTCTGGCACAAGGATGTGGTGTAAAGGAAGTGACGGGAGAGCTACCAGAGGGGCCCTGTGGGCAGGAGGAGAGGTGCTAACAGCAGTACCAGGCATTTCACCACGTAAGCTCCCCCGAGGAACTTCCTTGCAATTTGGAGATGTTTCTGAAATAGGAACTGGTGCCCAGTAGTCACTTTGGCTGTCTGGAGTGACATAGCTTGCACGAGGAGGATGTGTAGAGATAGGTGAGAGGCTGGTGTTCAGGAGAAGACACACCCAGCCTCCCATATCTCAGGAAACAAAGGCTGGTGTGGTTGGGGTCCCGGAGTCCTGAGGGGCCAGATCAGCAATGAAAGGTAAATTGGAGCACAGTGCACTGCCCACATCCCACCAGTACCAGCCAGTTGAACAAGAGGTTCCCCATAGAAAGAAACCCATCAGGTTTCCTGGCATCCTGTCAGCGGAGCCCAAGGAAGGTGGCCGTGGGAGCCAGCAACTGAGTAGAACCCAGAGCAGATGGGGGCTCTGGAAAAGAGGGCTTTTAGGGTGCAAGGCTGAGCATGGAGAAGCAAGCAGAGTCAGGTCCTGAAGGTCCCTGTGAATGCCACCAGGACTCTCATGTACTGAGGATGGCAGATAACAATTGGGACTTCACTTGGCTGTGTGTTTCAGAAGCCTCTTTAAGTCAGAGGGTGGACCCAACAGGAATTGTAAGCCTAGAGAAGGAAGACAAGCTAGGAGGTATGGCAGCAACTGAGGACAGCAGTGCTAGCGTGACCTGGGAGGGCAGCCAGATGGAGAGAAGGGGGCCCAGAGGCAACGCGACAGAGCTGGTAGCCGGGTGGATGCTGGGGCGGGGGAGGATTCCAGTTCTGGCTTGAGCACTGGGTTAGACTAAAAAGCTGTTCACTGGGATGGGAACAGGGATGCTGGGACGGTTCAGAAGAGAGGCCGAGTTTCTCTGGATGGTTCCATGGTATCCTGTTTATCCCGTCTCTCCTCCACCCAGGCCAGAGGAAGAGTCACTGAGGAAACTTGAGGCTTGAGAGCTGCCCTCTTCCTCTTCTCAGGCTGGAGGACAGATTCAAGGGAAGAAGAGAGAATCAATGTTCTTTCTTGAGGTAGGTAGAGGGTGGCTGGAAAGCAGGTGTAGCCCCAATCTTGTGAGCTGGAAGAAGTGGAAGAACTCGGGGCAGAACCTCCTCATTTCACATGGTCCTTCGCATTCCTGGCGGAGGCAGCTTATCTCCTGACCAAGCATGGGGCGCAGCAGGGTGGGAGGAGCAGAGGGCAGCAGCCCAGAGAGGGTCTTCTTGAGGAACATAAAGGTCCCAGCATGACAGCAAGAGACAAGAAAGATTCATGCAAACAGGCACCAGAGGTAGCAGGGCCCAGATGGGGCCTTGAATAAGGGCCTTGGCACAAAGTCACCCACACTTCCTGCCCTAACTGAGCAAGGACGGAGGAAGCCTGGGACTCTCTGAGAAAGGCTAAAGTGAGGTACTAAGAAGGAAATGATTTTCCATAGCTGCCCGGAAGCAGGCTGTAGATGCAAAACGAATTTGGCTTCCAGAAAGTACACCCATGTGCATCCATGAACTTGTGGGTGTGGCGCTTTTACCCCTGGTTGGTTCAGAGCACCTTCTATAGAGTTAACATTCAAAGTTTCCTGGGACGTTTCTCAAAAACTTAAGCAATACGGTAAAAGAGACCATTTGTACATGTAGACACATAAAATTGGCTATTTAAAAATTAAATATCTGGTTAAAAATAAAAATGCAAAAAATGACATGTTCAAAGCCAAAAAAAACTACAAAATGAGGTAAGGGGGTAGTTCCAACATATGGCAAAGAGCTAATAATATGTCTAATTCAGAAAGTGCTTACTAGTCAACAATAAGAAAGTAAAGCATTCATCAGTAAAAATCTGCAAAAGTCAACTGCAAGTAATTCACAGAGTTAAGTTCATGCTGGCCATTTGTCATGTAGATAGAAATGTTCCAATTCACTTATTTGTTTTAAAAATGTAAATTTTTAAAAGAATAGAATGTTGATTTTTACAGTTTGATAAAGAGCAAAGCCTTATACCAGTATTTCAAAGGACATGGAGAAAAAATGCATACTGACTTGTTAGAGTAGCACGTGTTGTTTACTCTTTTGGGGTCCAGTTTGGCAATAACTATCAAAATGTAAAATCTGATTTCCTTTGACCCACAAATTCCCCTTTTATGACCTAGACCCACTGGGTATGTCTCAAGTGGGGCCCCTGGGGTGCATGTGGGGGCATAGTTCTTAGGATTGTGATGTCCAGGGCAGTCTCTGCAGGGACATGTTAGTCTGGGACTCTACCACATCTCTGAGGCCCAGGCTCCAGATCTGGGAAGATGCTGCACTGGGTGGAGAAATCAATTCGGGGCAGGAGTCTGCTCCCAGGGCTTGGTTCAAGTGAGAGAATGAGTTGGAGAGAACTAGCTCATTAGACCGGGTGTGGAGAGGAAACTTCCAGGCACACTTAACTGCTGAGTAAGGGATGGGGAGGAGGTGAGGAGATGACAGTGTTGGGGTGGGGTGAAGCCAGCAGGTTATTTATCAGCAAAGACTGACCCTCCCATTACCACCACACCAACAAGGCAACCCATCCCCACCCATCAGGCTAAATTTGTTCTTCATGGCATCATACTCACTTGATTTTCCTAGAATGTTTCCTCCAGTGAAGTTCCTAGAATGCTTGAGGCTTTGACAATAGCAGCTGAAGAGGTCTTGGTGTTCCCAAAGTGTCACTGCAGCCCCAGATCAGGCCCCCTGAGCCTCATGGATGCACTGATAGCCTGGCAGAGGACCTGGCTGAGGACCAGGCACATGGTCCTTCCTGGGGCACTCAGCATTCCAAGCAACCAGGGCTCCTCCAGCATCCCCACTCACTCTTTTCTGGATATGCAAAGTTTCGGGGTGGGGCTGAGTGACAAGGCGATTCTATCAAATGATCCTCCTCCCAAGACTCAGTCACAAGTGTAAATGCAATCAAGGGTGGTTTGACTGGGTCATCTTCCTATCCCAGCAATGAAGGCATATCTAAATTAAATTGAAGGCTAGCCTGAGAGGGGGTGAGGTGTTACCAGGGTGTGAAAATGACCTCCTCTTAGGGTGGAGGGCTTTGGAAGGACTCTGTGACAAGGTAGCTTTTAGCAGAAATTGATGGGCCTCAGCTGTGTTGGGGGAAGAGGAGCTGCAGCCAGAGGAAATAGACAATGCAAAGGCCTAAAGGAGAGCCACTCCAGGGACGCCAGGGAGGGCCTCCTCCAGGTGGAACATGGAGCCAGACAGCTGGAGGCTGCACCTTCCCTGGCCCAGTGGGTGTCCATCCAGGAGCAGTGGGAGCCATTGCAGACTTAATCAGAAACCATGGTGTGCTCAACAGGGGCCGATTCTGTATTTGAATTGTCTGGGTTCAGATTGCATGTGTGTGCTCTGCTGGGTACAATCATTTAGGTATATGCATAATAACCCCCACAATTTTAACATTAATGAGAGCTTACTCTGCCAGGCTCTATTCTGAACACTTCATGTGTATTAACTTTTAATCTTCACCTCACTCTGTGAGACCCAGCAGAGCACAGCCAGCAGGATCCAGAAAATCCAGTTGCTTAAAGTGTAGAGCTGCATTTTTTGAGGTTAATGTAAATTCCATAAGGTCATGAGAAGCCCCAAAGTAAACATAGTAGAATGTATGTATATAAGACTATTGAACATGAATGATAAGGAGCAGTCACTTCTTATACTCATCCCCCATCCCTGAAGATAAACATTTAGTCCACCTTTGATTGAGGAGGAGAACTGAGTAGAAGCCAAGTGTACAGTCAGGACTGATGCTGACACTGAGGCTCTAGTTCTATTACTTTCCTCATATCACAGATAAGGCTGTATGGCTAGTAAGCAGTGTAGGATTTGCTCCAGTTTCCATGCTTCTAGTCACAATAACATACAAAAACTTACATAAAGGCAAGCTTTTAAAGTGTTTTGTTCAAATCCTTCTCTTCTTGTACAAAATGCCACAACTCCTGTCAGTCAACCTTCTCAGAGCCCTGGCTCCCTGTGGGTACTGATGGCATTACCCCTTCCTTAACATTTCAGGCCCAGAAATGACAAGGACTTCCTACTGTCCACAATCCCTGGGTGTTTTACCTTCTCTTTTTGGTTTTAGGCTCTGAAAATAGTTTATTCATTAAATATGCAGCATTTTTCAATTAGTCATTTAAATGTGTCACACTGGAACCTTAACTAATATATTTCCCTTAATTCTTCAGAATGGTTTGTGCCTTAAATTATGATTCCTGATACCACCATTATCATACATGCTTTTGTTGAGTCATCTGTATATCCTGTCAGTATTTATCTTACAACAAATATTTTGTCCATTCATGTTTGCTTAACTTAAATTAATCAATCAATAGCTATAGACTACAAGGAAACAAGATTCTTAGCATCATTTTTGTGTTACCCTTTCATATAACCCTTACATCCTATTGATGTTCAGAATTTTAGCTTCATCTTGATATATAATATTTTAAATCAACACTTATTTATATATAACTACTTTCATGAATGACTCTGTTCACTTTATAACTTACACATTTTATTTCTGGATTCATTTCCTTTTATATTTTTATTCTATGATTTCTATAATATAATTCAGATAATTCTGTAATTTTAACTCTCTAACTCATTCTAAAAGAACCTATACATGATAAAGTTGGAAAGCTGTTATATGTGAAAATTCATACACAGTCTTAATTGATAGTTTGGCTGGGTACAGAATTCTAGGTCCAAAATTACTTGGTCTGAGCACTTTGAAATATTGTTTAATTAATCTCTTGCCTCCACTTTTGCTGCTGAGAACTGTGATTTTTCTTCTTATAAATAGTGAATTTCTTTCCTTATAAATAGTGCTTTTCCCCTGATAACTAATAGTATTGCTTCTTTATCCCTTCATATTTTGATATGTCATTGGAATGTAATTATGACTCATTTTTGTTCCATGGTGGTTCACTCTGCTACATACTTAGTGTGATCTTTCTAATTGAAGATTTTTTTCTTCAGTTTTAAGCATCTTTAACATTCATTATGTTGTGCAATGACCCACCAGTATGACCAGAGAAAAAGTATTTGTGACACTTATAGTGAAATTAAGTCAGAAATAGCCATGGCAAGCTTACAGAAGAATAAAGTTGGAAAACTTACACTATTAGATTTTAAGACCTACTGTAAAGCTATGGCAAATAAATCAGCATGGTATTCAGGCAGGAATTGACAAATATGTTAATAACACAAATTATTTAGTCCACAAACAGAGCCACTCATGATTTTCAACAAAAGTGCTAATGATTCAATATGTAAATAAAATACTTTTCAATAAATGGTGCTTAAACACATGGATATCTATATAAACAATTAAAAGATAACCCATGCATCATACTATACACAAAATTAATTTGAAATGTGTCATAGACCTAATTTCACAGACAAAATAATAAAGCTTCTAAAAAATAAGAATGTTTATTTCTTAGTTTTAATAAAGTTACTGTAGTTATATAAGATATTAAAATTAGAGGAAGCTAATAAAGAGTTTACATGAACTCTCTGTACTATTTTTTGCAACTTTTATGTTAATTTAAAATTATTTTAAAATAAAAAGTTAAAAATCGGGCATAGCTTTATAACTTTGGCATAGGCAAAGATAACTTAAATAATAAACATAAATTACTATAGAAAAAAGAAAAGATTGATAAATTTTAATCCATTAAAATTAAGAACTGTTCTTCAGAAGACACCATAAAGAGACTGAAAAGACCAACTACAGAATGGCTGAATATGTTTGTAATACATGTATTCAATAAAGAGATATATGCAGAATTCATAAAGAACTACAAATCAATAAGAGAAAGACATAAAGCCTAGTTTAGAAATAGGTTTGACTTGACAACAAGAATTTTCAACTGAGCAATAGGTATGTGAAAATGTGCTTAACATCATTAGTCATCAGGAAAATGCAATTTAAACCAAATTAAGATAACTTTATACACCCACTGGAAAAGTTAACATAAAAAAGGCTGACATTTTTCAGTACTGATCAACATGTATAGGAAATAGAACTCTCAAAAGTTTATGGTGAAACTTTAAATTGAAATAATATTTTGGTGGGAGTTCCCTGATGGTGTAGTGGCTTAAGGCTTCTGCACTGGCGCTGTCAGCGCTGCGGCCTCGGTTTGATTCCCGGTCAGGGAGCTACCCACAAACCAAAAAGCAAAAAAAAAAAAAATATATATATATATATATATATATATATATATATATATATTTTTTTTTTTTTTTTTTGGAAAACTGTTTGGCAGCAATTTATAACCCAGACATTACACTCCTAGGTATATATCAAGGCAAAAAGACTACATGAGTTCACAAAAGATATGTATAAGAATGTTTATAATACTGATAATTTTATTCACAAAAGATAAAATTCAACAATATTATTGATAAAAAACCACCAATAAAATGTATAAATAAATTGTGACATGTTCATACAACAAAATAATACACAGTAAAAAAACAAATATACTATTGCTATGTGTAACAAAAGGGATGAATCTCATAAATATTACATTGACCTAAAGAAACCAGACATAAATTAGTGCATTCTGTATGATTTCAATTATATGAAATTCAAGAACAGGCAAAAAATAATCTATAGTGATAGAAGTCAGAATAGAAATTGTCCTTACCATGTGGATGGAGTGGTTTAATATGAAGAAACATATGAAAACATTCTAGGGGCTGGAATAAACTATATCTTGATCTAAACTGTGGTTACATGTGTCTAGTATATATAAAAATTCATTGACATACTGGGAGTTTCAGAGATAGAGAGGAGAACAAAAGAGAGCAGAAAGAATATCTGAAGAAATAATGGCTGAAAATGCAATAATTCGATGAAAAATCAACCTTCATATCCAAGAAGCTTAATAAAGTTCAAGCAGCATAACCTCAAAGAGATCTGCACTTAAACAAATTATAATCCAAAGTTATAAAAAAAAGGACTATCAATCAAAAATTCTATATCCAACAAAAATACCCTTCAACAACAAAGAGTAAATTAACACATGCACCACTAAACATAAACAAAGAATGCATTGCTAGAAGACCTGCCCTACAAGAAATACTTAAAGGGGAGTCCTTTAAGTTGACATGAAAAGACACTAGACAGTAACTCAAATGTATGTGAAGAAATAAAGAGCTCCAGTAAATTTAACTACATAGGTAAATATCTATGTAAACAAACAAGCAGTATAAATGTATTTTTTGTTTGTTGCTCTTTTTTCTTCTATTAAATTTAAGAAAACTACAGGAAATAATGCTTATAAACTCTGTTGATGGGCACACAGGGTATAAATATATAATTTGTTGACAATAACAGCACAAAGGAGGAGGAAGAAATGGAGGTTTATAAAAGCACAGTTTTGTATATTATTGAAATAAAGTTTGTATTAGTTCAAACTAGATTCTTTTAATTAAAGGTATTAATTGTAATCCTCAGGTCGACCACTAAGAAAATAACAATAAAAATATAGTAAAAAACAAAAGGACAAAAATATAGTAAAAATGACAAGAAAATTAAAGTAGTATGTTGGAAAATATATATTTAACACAAAAAAAGGCAGTGATGGAGGAATAAGTAAAATAAGTCAGACTGAGAAAGACAAATACCATACGATCTTACTTATTATATATGTATGGAATCTAAATAACAGAATAAATGAACAAATAAACATGGATAGAGAGAACAATCAGATGGTTGCTAGAAGGGAGGGGGATTGGGGAATGGGTGAGGAAAGTGAAAGGTTTAAGAAGTAGAAATTTGTAGCTAAAAAATTGTCATTGGGATGTGAAATACATTATGGGAAATATGTATATTCAATAATATAAAAACTATGTAAAGTGTCAGATGAGTACTAGACTTATCAGGGGGAGCACTTCATAAATTATATCCTAACCACTACATGTACACCTGAAACTAATATAAAATAATACTGAATGTCAACTATAATTAAAAATATATATAATCATGAATTTTAAAGTTTAATGTAGGGAATATAGTCAACAGTATTGTGATAGCTATGTATGATGTCAGATGGGTAATAGGCTTGTTGAGGTTATCACTTTGTGAGGTGTGTAAAAGTCTAATCACTACATTGTTTTGTACACCTAAAACTAATTTTAAAAAAGAAAAGAACATAAGACATATAGAAAACAAATAGCAGGCATAAATTCTACATTAACACTAATTACATTAAATGTAAATGGATTAATTATTTCCATTAAAAGAAAAGGTGGTAGAAAGGATTTTTTTTTAATTATCCAACTGTATTCAGTGTATAAGAGATATACTTAAGATTCAAAGACACAAATATCTTGAAAGTAAAAAGGTAGAAAAATATAGGCCATACAATCAGTAACCAAAAGATGGCTGGAATTACTATATAGCACCCCTCACTTAAGGATCAAGTTCCATTCCTACGACTAGGTCATTAAGGAAATGGGTCAAGAAGTGAGGTGCTTAAAGGCTTATGGTGTGTTGTGGCACCATAGGATATATGTATATTTCAACAAATATCACATGACACCACACTTATAAACAAAATATGTAGTCTTGTGTGATTGTGAAAGCTTCATGTAGTGAATGCTAACTGACTGCAGTAGTGAGACAAAGACTGAGGACGAGAATTTCCAAGATTCACACAGACTGAGAAAGGGAATTCCCTGAGATGGAGAACTGGTTATAAGTCTGACTGATCATTAAACAGATCAGTTTTTAAGTGAGAAGTGGCTGTACTAGTATCATACAAAATAGATTTTAAGACAAAAATTGTTACTACCAACAAAGAAAGGGATTTTATAATGGTAAAAGAGTCAATTTAAGAAGATATAACAATTATAAATATATATGCACCTAACAATAGAGCCTCAAAATACATGAAGCAAAAACTGACAGAATCGAAGGGGGCTATAGAAATTCAACAATAATAGGGGGCTTCAATATCCTCACCTGTAATAATGGATAGAAGAACTAAACAGAAGATCAGTAAGAAAACAAAAGACGTGAACAAAACTAAAAATCAACTAGACTGAATAGAAATCTATATAACACATCCCATAATAGCAGAATATCCATTCTCAAAAAACAACCAATGAAAAAATATATACATTGGACTTCATCACTGTTAAAAATATTGTGCTTCAAAGAACACAATCAAGAAAATGTAAAGACCCACAAAATGAAAAAACATATCTGTAAATCATATATCTAATAAGAAACATGTATCTAGACTAGCTTTTAAAAAACTCATACAACTCAACAATAAAAGGTAAATAAGCCAATTTAATAGTGGTCAAAGGATTTGAATAGACATTTCTCCAAAGATATAAAAATGGCCAATAAGCTTATGAAAAGATACTCACCATAAGTAGTCCTCAGGGAAATGCAAATCAATCACAATGAGATAGCACTTCATACCAACTTAGGATGGCTATAATTAAAAAAACAATAACTGGTGTAGCTAAGAAAATGGAGAAAGTTGGACCATCATACGTTGCAGATGGGAATGTAAAATGCTGCAGCTGCTGTGAAAGACAGTTTGGTATTTCCCCAAAGAGTTATAGAGTTACCATGTGACCTAATAATTCCACTCTTGGGTCTATACCCAAGAGAAATAAAAACATATGTCTATACAAGAACTGTACATTATTGTTCATAGCAGCATTATTCATAGTAGCCAAAAAGTGAAAACAACTCAATCAACACATGAATCAATAAACAAAATATGGCATATCCATACAATAAAACACTATGCCACCATAAAAAGGAGTAATATTGAATTCATGCTACAAAATGGACAAACCTTGAAAATATTATGCTAAATCAAAGAAGTCTTGCATTTATATGAAATGTTCAGAATAGGCAAATCTATGGAGAGAATAATTAGATTAGTGGTTGTCAGGGGCTGGGAAGAAATAGGAATAGAGAATGACTACTATTAATAGGCATGGAGATTTTGGGGGGGACTGATAAAATGTTATGGAATTAGATGTGGTGATTCTACTAAAACTACTGAATCATATTCTAAAGGCATGTAGTATATAGTAAGTGAATTATACCTCAAAAATGTCATTGAGCTGTACACTTAAAATTAATGTACTTTGCTGTATATACAATGTCTGACAATTAAATTTGAGAACTTGCCACTATGCAGTTAGGTTGGCAGCACTGTACAAACAACTAGGTAAGGTTTTATAACCTTGGTGTATCTGTGTCTCACAGCTGTGCTCGTATTGACATGTGGCAGTGTCCTGCTGAATGGTGTTCATAATTGTAGTTGTGTTTTTTTGTGTGCAGTCATGAGAATGTTGGAGCTTGAATTCAAGCAATGAACAAACATTAAATTTCTTGTTAAACTTGGCAAGCGTGGAAGTGAAATCAGGAACCTGTTAGTCCAAGTTTATGGGGATAAAACCATGAAGAAAACAGCAGTGTACAAATGGATTAAATGTTAGTTTAAGGGTTATTTGGGGATAATGGGGGAGGGGGTGGGAGAAGAGGGAGGGGGCGGGAACATATAATGCAACAAATAGACGATGCACTGTAGAATTGTACATCCAGAACCCATATAACATTGGTTAATGTCACCCCAATAAGTCTAGCAATAAAAATATTTTTATAAAATAATAAAAAACAAATGGATTAACTGTTTTTTTCTGAGGGAAGAAAAAGTGTCACTGATGAAGAGAGGTCAGGGAGGCCAGTAATGAGCAGAACTGATAAAAATATTGCAAAAATTCTTCGAATTGTGTGTCAAAATCATTGATTGACTGTGAGAAGCATAGCAGACCAAGTAACGTTGACAGAGAAAGAGGAAAATCTAAACTGAAAATCTTGGCATGAGAAAGGTGTGTGCAAATATGATCCTGAAGGAGCTCACCAATGAACAAAAGCAAAGGAGAACTGAAGTTTGCCAAGACCTTTTGGAGAGGTAAGATAATGTTTTGGGCCATGTTATCACTGGTGATGAAACATGGGTGTACCAATAAGACCCTGAAACACAGCGTCAAAGGGCACAATGGAAGTCAGCCAGTTCTCCATGACCAAAAATGTTCTTTCAGTCCAAATCAAAAATCAAAATAATGTTGCCAACATGATTTGATGTCAGAGAGATCATCCATTATGCACTTGTACCAACTGGACAAACAATCAACCAAGTCTACTATTTGGAAGTGCTGAAAAGTCTGTGTAAAAAAGTGATGAAATTGACCTGACATTTTCACCAACTCATGGTTCTTGCATCATAACGATGCACCAGCTCACACAGCACTGTCTGTGAGGGAGTTTTCAGCCAGTAAACAAATAACTATACCGTAACACCCTCTCTACTCACCTGGTCTGGCCCCCAATGACTTCTTTCTTTACCTGAAGATAAAATTTTGAAAGGAAGACATTTTGATGACATTCAGGACATCAAAGGTAATGCTACAACAGCTCTGATGACCATTCCAGAAAGAGTTCCAAAATTGCTTTGACGGGTGGACTAGGCACTGGTGTAGGTGCATAGCTTCCAGGGAGAGTACTTTGAAGGTGACCATAGAGATATTCAACAATGAGGTATGTAGCACTTTTTCTAGTATGTGTTCGTGAAATTAATTGTCAGAACTTGTATGCCACTTTGCAGTAGAATCTAAGAAAAGGAATACATTTAGATCAATCTAAATTAAAAGAGAATAAAAAATGTGCATCTTAGTGAAGAGACATAATAATAAACTCTAATGCATCATTATTGTTCGATCCTAGTTTTTGTAAGCCATAAAATATGTTCTGAAGTCATTTATGCAAACTTGAATATGGAGTGAGGTAAATATTGAATGATATCATGGAATTGATCTTTTCTTGCTGGTAAGATAATGGTATATGTCAATGTGAGAGAACATCCTTATTTTTTGGAGATTGCGTCCTGAATTATCACAATATTTCTAATTTATTTTTCTATGGCTTAGTGGTGTGTATATGGAGGGGACATGGGAGGGAAGGTAAATATGACAAAATGTCAATACTTGCTGAATTCAGACAATGAATGCATGGATGTCCTTTCTGCTTTTCCTCAGTTTTTTCATTGTAAAAATGTTAAAAAGGAAGAAAAGAGACAGCATGGCTATGAATGTTTAATTGAATTATCCTCCATGACCAGCCCAACAAAGAGTCTCATCCCAGTTGCCACGTATGGGTGGGTTCCAGGCAGAGTGCTGGAGGCATCTTTGTCTTGTACTGGTGGAACCACAGCTATGGAGGAGCCCCATGGAGGACCTCATGACTGTGGAGCCTGTGGAATTTGGCTTCAAGGTGATCAATGAGAATTAGTGGAAAGTAGTGGTGACGCTCTTCCTGCCCTGAAACCTGACAGTCAGCAATGTGTGCTCCTTTTGACAGCTTTTGGGTAGACCCTTGCTTTCATTTGAATGAAAGCAGTTGGTTGTGAGCTGACCCTCTGAAAGGAAATGCCGTTTTCCTAATGTCTTGTGGCTTTCATTCAGAAGGGAGAAACCCTTAACGAGCTTGGGATCTGTTTAAAAATAATATTCCAAACTGGAGTCATCTTTGAAGAACACCACCCTGGAGAAAGAATCCAGGGAAAGGAAGCTTAGAAGAAAATCATGAAGAGTTGAAGAGGCCAAACCTACCTGGACAGAGGAAATACCTAATCAAAAATGAGAAGTGAGGGAACAAACCCAACCACAGTACACAGGGAGAGAGAGGCCAAAACTGTGAGGACGAGCCAGCCACCAAAGGTGACGTGGGATTTGCACATCTTTCTGTACAACAAGCATCTTTCTGTGGCGCACTGGGCCCAGGGCCATCCCAGCATGTCCTCTTGTCAACCGTTCTGTTTCCATCTGAAGCAAGAGTTGTCTTCTCCCTTCATCCCTTCTTCCTGTGGATTTGAAGGGACAGTTCACAAGAAGACCTCCTGCCCTCTGCATCCCCCTTAAGAAGGTCTGAAGGACCCTGTCTTACCATTCCTTTGGGGGCTGGTTGTCCATCCTCCTTCAAGCCTGAAAATGGAGGTGAGTTCTTTCAACTTAATTCAAACTTCAGTACCAAGAAGTACCCTCAGAAACTTTGGGTTCCATCTTTGTTTGTGCTTTCTTTAAAAGGAATCTTGAGCTGTCTCTCATTATTAGTTTAAGAAGCAGCCTGAGTATAGTGGCTCAGAGCTGGAGGACAAAGGAGCACAGGGTGGGGGTCACATGGGGTAAGGAAATATGAATGAAACCAACATGGCCAACTGCCTGCTTCCCGCATGGGGACCTAAGCTAGCGATGACCCCAGGTCAGACCGAAGGCGCTGAGGCAGTTGGAGGGGGGTGCCCTACCCAGGAATGACTGCCAAAGGGCCCCCACATGTGAGTCTAAGGGGCTGGACAGGTGTGTGTTGCGCACTCCATCCAGTGACACAGAAAGCACCTCCTGATGAGGCTGGTTACAGGTTGGCTTCTCAGCCAGACCCCAGGTTTGCCATGGGGGCTGGGACTGTGGGGTAACTGTGGGGTTCCTTTGAGGGCTGAGAGGCCAGCTAACTGATGAAAAGATGTTCAGTTCACTAACAAAGAAACTAAAAGTTTAAGAAGGAATAAAATATTGGTTTTAATTAATTAATTTGGTAAAACATAAAAAGTTTGATCCCACCTGGTACTTCATAAGCTACAGAAATAAACCCATTCTGATGCATTGTTAGGGCATAAGGAAAGCTTAGAGATTGATTTAGCATAAAAACTCAACCTCAAAAGTTACAGGCTAGGATGAGGGATGGGGAGGCGAGCAGCCAGGATACTGGACATATCTGCGGCAGGGTTATCACTTGTAGGATGGGGACTTGAGGGCGGGAGTACTGGTGATCTTGCGTGGAGTTTGGGGTGGAGGAGGCTGTCGCAGGATGAAGGCTGGGGGGACAGTCAAGAGGGTGAGGGAGGAGAGAATAATCTTATAAGGGGCACATGAGGAGGGAACAGCCAGTGAGGCTTAACTGCTGAGCCCAGGGGAGATGCAGGGGATCACGGCCACAGGAAGGAAGGGCCAGTGGCCCTCTGTCCAGGCAGATTTACCACACACACACAGACACACACACACTTCCTGAGCCAAACAGGATACCCCATCAGACCCAGTCAGCAAAATCTACTTGTCAGTTTTCAAATCCCTGATACCCTGGGATGTTACCTCTTTGTCTCTGTGCCTGGAAGGATTGGCTTCCAACATTCCAAACTAGTAAAGCAGCCACCACTGGTGTGTTGTGGGCTCCCAGGAGTGATGGCTCCTCCCCATATCATTGTTCTCACCTAGGGATGGGGGGCTCAGATATACCAGGTAGGAGTGGAAGAAGAAGGGAGAGGAAGGGGGAAATAGAGTGATTCTGAAGGAGAGTATAGGATCAGCATTCACTGTCAAATGGCACCCCCCCCCAATGTGACTCAGTCATAGGTGAGAAGCTTGTTGTATTAATCCAATAATATGTTTATCCCAGCAACAAAAGCACAGTAGGAACTGGGTTGAGTGATAGCAAGAAGGGAGGGGTATATAGCTGCCCTAGTTATCAGAGGTCAGGGAAAGGCCACTGTGAAAGGGGCTTGGAGCACCATCCGGAGGTGGAGTGAGAGCCAGCCCCTCTGGGAGAAGGGGCTGGGGAGTGGGAGTCTTTCAAGTAGAGGGAAGAGCAACTACCAAGTCCCCATCCTTCCAGGAGTCCATGGAGCCTGTATGGCTGGAGCCAGAAGCCAGGGGGTGTGGGGGAGTTAGAGTTGGACTGGCAAGCTGCTAACTTCTAGGTCCTCTGGCTGCCATTGCAGAGTTGTAAGTGATAGATTCAGTATAGAATGGCTCCTGCTCCTCCATCCCCCACCCCCACCCCCCCACCTTACCCTACTGTAACTCAGCGTAGCCCGGGGACCTGACAACTTAGCCCCAGAAACAATAACTTGGCTCGGGAGACTGAAACTTGCCCTAGCCCTTACCTTAGCCAGGTACATAGAAACCTCTCCTTGACCAATCAGTAGTGACCACTTAGCCCTTACCTTAGCCAGGTGAATTGAAACCTATGCCTGACCAAAATAGTGACCACATATTCCTCCCTCTGCCTCTTGCATAGCAACCTATTCCTCCCTCTGCATTGTGCCTAGCAACCCCCCTTCCTATATAACTTCACACCCCAATGGCCGGAGCGGCTGCTCTCCCATTGTGAGGCAGCCCGGCAGCTTTCTCCCCAGTAAAGCTTGTCACTGTCACCTGGTGTTTCGGCTCATTTCTATCAGTAAGGAGTGTGTGGTCAGCAAAGGTCTGTCAGCCCTGAAGTCTATAAAATTTGATGGCAACTCCCTTTAAAAGCATTCAAATTTAGGAATGCAAAATTGTTAGGACCCCTTCCTAGGCCTGGAAAGGGGCTCTGGCCTGAACTGTGACCCCCATCTCACACCCACTTCCCGTGGGAGGTGGGTACTCCTGTGAGACCCCCTCACCCTGTGACTAAATCAATGGGATCCAGATAATAACGTGGTGAAATACATGGGCTGTCACTATTGTGGGACTAATTCTTAAAATATATTTTTTGGGAGCTCTCTCAAGCACAAAATCTGAAAAGTAACGAAAGAAACAGTCGTGCTGTGAGCTGAGGAAGGCACCAAGGCCGGGGACACTTCTGCCCAGCCCCACTCCGGAAGGTCCATTTGGGAGCCAGTCTCCCCAACTCTGCCTGTGAATTTGTGCAGGTGCTGAGGTTCTCTGTCAGGGGGTTACTGCCCCCAATTCAGAGCAGGGTTTCCCCTTGGCTCTGACACCCCAGGTCTGCACCTAGTGCACAGGGCTAGTGCAAGTGCAAAGACGGATGTGATGTCCAGATTTTCAGCTGTGTCAAATGAACCCTTTCGTGTGTCACTCTTACTTTCTGCTTCATCGGTCCCTTTGTGAGAAAGGTGTCCCTTAAATCTCCCATATTTATGGCAGACTTGTATTTATATTTTTCAAGATGCTTCTTTAGGCCAATGGAGATGATTTATTCTTTGTGGAATGTGCCTGTTTTCAAAATGACGTATGTTTCTTTGTCTTTTTTTTAATACTTTTATTGTCAATTATGTTTTCCCCACGTAATTTTGTTACACTTTTTTGCCGTTTGTCTACTGTACTTTTGTATTCTTGTCTTTTTCCCATTTTCCTTTGACAATATTTTGGTAGCAGCTTTTGTAAATAAAGTGTAGCCGGATTTTGTGTTTTAATCCAATTTGAAACTCTTTGGTAATACACGAATATAATCCACTCACATTTAGTATTCTCAGTGTATTTTGTTTTTTTCTACTTGCTGTGTTTTTTAGTCTTTTCCCCACACTGACATTTATTTCATCACTTAATTCCTTCTGTTCCATTTTTCCCTCTCCATTTCTTTGGAAGTGACACCTTTTAGTTCTGTTCTCATAGTAATTATCTTGCATTGTTAATTGTTAACACACAGAGATACTATTTAAATTCTACTGTTTCTCCAAAAATACACAAAATCCTTCATTTACTCTCAAGACTTTCTTTTCCCGGAGTGGCTTCAGTCCTGCCACCTCCCCGGACTCCCACTGGTCAGCTCTAATGGTATGAGAAAACGTTAATTCCTTCTAATTAGTAATATCTTACTTGATTGTTTTAATCGATACTGCTTTGGTTATATCATGAGGATTTCTGATGTTCTCATCATTTTCATGTGATCTGTTTGTGAGAGGAAGATGTAAAATATCCCGTGTCTCCTCATAGTTCTTTGTTTCCTTTGCTTTTTTGTTCTTTATGGATATTTGAGTCCGTTATTGCGTATACCGAGGGTTTGCTTGCTTCTCCATGCTTGCTCCTCTCGGCAGTATGAGATGGACATCTCAGTCAGGGTTTTCTACCTCTATCCCCAGGCCTTCCTTTTCCTGCCTTCCTACATGACCCGATGGCTGGCCTCAGTGGACTGCACCCCCAGACGCTTGCCCTCTCAGGTTTCCAGGAAACCAGAGGGCAGAAGGGTGTGAGCTCGGGTTCTTTGTGTCCCCCACACCCCCACACTCCACCTCAAGCCCCAGCACCTACTGAGACCCGAGACCCGGTAGCTCCCTGCAGGGCTGTGGGCTGGCGGCAGCTGATTTCCTTATCAAAGACACACAACTGCCCATCTCCTACGGCCAAAACTGCCTCTTGGTCCAGGGGTCATTTCCCTCTCCCCTTCCTCCGCAGACCTAAGCTAGTCCCTCGGAGCCTCATCTTCTCTTATATAGTTCCTTCAGCCCCACCAATACCTCCATCAATAAACTGTGTTTCATTAATCCTCTCTTAACTCTTCAAGTGTTTCCTTCTGGAACATGACTGACCCATTGTCTCTGACTTCAAAATGCTTTTGTCTTGTATTCCATTTTGTCCTATATACTGTTAATATTTACCTGTCAGTCTTTACCCTTTAATAGGCATGTTTAATCCATTCGCATTTGCTGCCCTTAATTGAGTAAATTGATACCATTACTCTTCCTCAACAGAGACTGTTTTCTTGGCATCATTTACCCCTCTCTGCTCTTCTTACATATCCCAAGACTATTTTTAATCAATACTTTTATAAACTGAATCTCCATAATGTATGTCTCTGCTTTATCATTGCTTCTCATCTTCCACAAGTTCCTCCTGATTTCTTGTAATTACTGGAGAACTCATTATATTAATTTTTTTCCAGTGAGGTCTGTGAGGGTGGTAAACTCTTGAATACATTTACATATAAAAACATCTTGATCTCATGCCAGTCTTTGTTGTGTTGGCAGTGTGGCCAGGTATAGAGGCTCAATGCAGAGTCCCTGCATCTCAGCACTTGAAGACATCCTTTCTTTTATCTTCTTACCTTTTCTACTGCTGATTTTATTGGAATCTTGCTCTTTGTAGATAGTCCATGCTTTTTGTTACTAACTACTAGGGTTAAATCTTTATCCTTGCTTGGTGTAAGGAAATTTTATCACAATGTGCCTACCTTTTGTTTTATGCTGGTTTGTTTGCTCTTCTCTGCACTCTATGTGTTGTTGCAATCTGAAGATTAATTTATTTCTCTTATTCAACAGGTTCTCAGTCTTTTTTTTTTTTTTTTTTTTGGCTTTTTGATATATGGGTAGCTCCCTGGCTGGGAATCGAACCCAGGCTACAGCGCCGACAGTGCCAGCGCTGAAGGCTTAAGCCACTACACCATCAGGGAACTCCCCTTATTTTTTTGAATAACTCCTTTTCTTCTATCTGGAACCCCACTAGATAGTTATTATAACTTCCAGATTTAATGTCCCCTAACTGTTCTTTCATTCTTTCTACCTATTTAATTCTTCGCGTGGCACTGTTCTGCAATATGCCCCATCTATTAGTCTATCACATGAAATAGTATATATTTTATTTCCACAACCTCTGTGTTGTTTTATTCTTAGCCCCCTGTCTATTTTTGTAGGTGAAGTAGTACTAGATTGTGTTCTGTTGGTTTTTTAATGCTGGCTTTTAGAAATTCCTGAAGACTAGTCTTTTAGAACCTCAGGTGTGATTCTTGCCCTTGTTGAGAACGGCACTGACATTCTTCAAACCTCTGCCAACCCTGCCTGCATTCTTCTGATCTGTCAAAAACGCTTGCCCTGTCTAGACAGGAGTTTTCTCTGCCATGTAATCCCATTACTCTGCATTTGGGGGATTCCTCATAGTTTCTGATCCCTCACAGAGTCCCTTTCTTGTATTCAAGGGGGGTGGTGCTTTCCCTTTTAGGTTGTTGAAGATGTTCGCTCCAGGGATGGGTTTAGCACAGAAAAGGGTGACTGGTATTTTGTAGCCCATCACCCTGAGCCAGGACCCTGTCTCGCTCTTACTTTTCCTTATGAAAGTCATTTAAAGTTTTGTTCTTCACTATTTTATACTTTCTGTTGCTATTGTGAATGAAACAGTTTCCATCTCATACTTCCTTCATGACTCCTGGGATCAGTGCAATGGAAGGGAGGGGAAGAAAGCAGGACTGGGCACAGAGACAGTGAGCTGTGCTGCTGGCCTCGCGGAGAGCCCATCAGAGATGACTTTGACCTCTGCCTTCCTTAGTTGTAGGATGTGTGTAGCACTAGGAAGGGTGTGTGCTTGCTCAGGGTGGCTCTTTGCCCTGGGCTTCATCTGAAGGCTATCTGTTGACCACATTTCCAGCACAGGAAGCAAGTCTTTCTGTGAAGGGGACTCTGGATGGCACACTTTATTTCTGTCACAGTTTTAACTGGCTACTTATATTTATAGGGAAGCTATTTACTCGAGTATAATTATCTTTCATCCAGCTACCTGCAAGAGCTCCTTAAATTGCACTGAACTTTCTATTTATTTGGGGAGATACAATTGTACACCCATTACTTAATGATCATTTTATCTACTTCTTTATAGAAGTTATACTTGCAATTTCAGTTCCTTGTATTATTGCATTAACCAGAGTTTATCCAAAAATAAATGTTTATAAAAATGATCATACAGAGTCGGGGGGCAGGGGGTGAGAATGGGTATAGGGGGTTAAAACTTACAAACTTCCAATTATAAAATAAATAAGTCCTGGGGATGTAATGTACAGCCTGGTGAGTACTGCTAACAATACTGTATTGCACATTTGTAGGTTGCTAAAAGAGTAAATCTTAAAAGAAAAAATTTTTTAACTATATAAGGTGACAGATGGTAACTAGATTTATTGTGGTGTTCATTTCACAATGTATACAAATATTAAATAATTATGTCAAAACTAATATAATGTATGTCAATTATACCTCAATAAAAATAAATACACAAAAATAAAAAGTATTCATAACTGAGAGCTTTGTTTTACCCTTGACTGCCCATGAGAATCTTGAGAGATATTAGCTGTTGCCTTGAAATGTCTCTTCTCTTCCTATCAAAGGAAATTCCTTAAGAAAGAAAAGTACAGTAAATGGAGATTAATGGCAACTGGAGTTAACATCTAGTGAATGGCACTGTCTTGTTCTCCTTGTAATTGTTTGGTGGGTACCATCTACTTGTGGCAAATGATACGAGTTTTCCATTGAAATGTTCTTAGTGAGCACCGTGAATTCCGGTGGTCAGCCCTTTGCTTCTAAACGTTGTCAAACTGTGCATGTGATGGTCCACCCTAGAATTTTCCCTGGGGCTAATCTCCTTCGGGTCACGGGCTCCTTCCCTCCAATCAACCCCTTTAAAGATGGAAGCACATTTGCCCATCTTTGTCCTAGTGGCCCCTCTGTGTCCTTGTTATTGGGAAGGCTGGCGGAACTGGGATTCTGGGAGAGGTGGCTCCCCAGGACACAATTTGGAGTTGGAAATTCTGGGACCCCTCCTGCCCATTGGACGATAATTCCCACCCAGGGAGAAGGGGAGTCAGAGTGGAAACAGACTCTCACACCCAGCTGGTGAGGCAGAGCTTGGACCTCAGATGACAGAAGATGAAGAAACTGCCTTTGAGATCCCCCACCACTGCTCCTCCACTTTCAGGAGGATCTTGTATTTCCATTTGCCCTCCATGAATCCAATCACATCTCCCCCAGTGATGCACTCACTGATTATATTTTCTTTTTTCTCAGAATGCTGCTTGGCTTCACAGTCCTCAGGGACCCTGCCATTGGTCATGCATCGATCAGTACTAAGTCAGGCATCACATTATGAGGGCGTCAAGTCCCTTTTAATTCTCTTCCTTAATCCTACTTTATTGCACCCCTCAGAAAGTCTCAGTTTGCTTCTAAACTGTCTTTAGCACCTCTCTAACACATATTAATCTCCCTTATAGATGTAAAAGGAGCACAGGCATCAGGCCCAGGGTCTTGGCAGGTTAGAATGTTAGCTAGAATTGATTGCTGGTATAGGCATTCATTGGGTTTGGCTTACATTTACCTCTTTGTGATGGGAAATGGAAGCAGCTTTCTAGCTCTTTGTGGGGATCCACAGACACATTTGTTTAGGTTCTTCAAAGTGAACAGAATTAAAGAGAACATATGACGATATGACGTAAATAAAAACATATGTGGAGTGATACCATGACCAAATACACAATGACAGAAGGTTGGGGGGATGCTGATTTATAGAATGAAGCCTGGTATCGAGGTTGCTCCCACCCCAACCTGACTCTCTCACACAACCTCGCAAATCCCCTCCATGCCCCATGTGCCAGGTGAGAAAAGCCACTGCCTTAGGTTTCCCTTCACCTGCATGCCCATCCCTCTCATTTCCTCATGACAAAGTCATGCCCATCTACGACGGCCAGCCTGTAGGCCAAGGCTACTAAGAAACTGCCTCATGTTGAGCTGCAAGTGACTCCCACTGGGTTCACAGCACACTTTGCTCTCCCTCTCCTGGAGCCGTCCACACTGATGGGTTCTGGCCCTTGCTGGAAGGCAGGCTGTGTCCTGTTCTGACAGAGTGGAGTGTCACCATGCAGGTCAGCAGGACAGCAAGCCCAGCCGGATGTAAACCGACACATGTTTATCAAGTACTTGCTCTGTGCATGATATGGGTGCACTGTGTGATGTCACAGTATTTGTTAGGAATGCACAGAAGACACCAATGTGCACAGGTTTACACCCTCAGAGGTTGTCCGGCGGCGCAGAGTCCAGAGGCGGCAAGTCCCAGCTCTGGTTCACTGCTCTTTCCATCTCTGCAGACTGTTTGGTCCCTGTGTCTGTGGCCTCAGACATCACATTCCAGTTCAAGGCAGGAAGTACCAGCCCTGGCTTCCCAAAGCCTCCAAAAGACCCTGCAAACATTTTATTGGCAGGTCAGGGTCCCATGGCTACCTCAGCTGCAAGGGAGCCTGGAAAAGGGATACTTCTTCATCTGTGATGAGACAATAGCTGCTTCTCCCACAAAATAAGAAAGAAGAAGCAAAAAATAGAGATGAAAGAAGTGGCTAAGGGTGCCTATATGGCACCCATTTTGCAGATGGGAACAATGAGGCTTAGAGATATAAAGAACCTTCTGGGGGTACTGGACTTCTAAGTGGATCTCCCTAATACCAAGACTGGCAATTTTCTGTCATACCATGTCCCTTTATATTACTGTCTGAGACCCAAAAAAGTCCAGGGAGAATCCATTCATTTCTCCAGGAAACCTGCTGTTCCTATGTCTATTCAAGGGCTTGTGCTAGGCATTGGAGATGTGAGGGTTAATTAAGCCAGGATCTGTCCTCAGACCTCCTAGTCCAGAGGGAGAGCTGGACCCAGCATCTCAGGTGTGGCCTGGAGGTCACTTGAGGCCCAGGCATAGGGCTCACAGGCTGAAGCTCAGGTGGAGCAGACTGTCAAAGGGGGGACAGCAGGCAGAGGGGTGGGAGGCAGGAGGGCACTGCAGCTGCCAGTGCAAAGAGGCTGCTGACATTCTGGGCTCTGGGCCAGTGCCCTGTGAGAATTAACTCATTCACAGATACTATTCATGTACTTCCGCCTATAGATGAAGAAACTGAGGCACAGAGAGGCTAGGAATTGGCCAAGTTTACACAGTCAAGTAGCTAACCCCAGGCAGCTGGCCCCACAGGACATGCACCAACCACTCTGCCTGCCTGGCCTGCCTGAGTCAGCAGAGGGATGGAGGCAGTGAGCTGCATATCACTGGCAACGTGCAAGCAGACAGCCTCCATCAGGGAAGCTACATCTTGAGCAAGAAAATGGGCAATGTGACTTGGTTGTTGCCACTCAGCTGGGCGGGTGTCTGACGTGAAGTGGCAGGGGGCGGCTGCAGCGGCTGCCACGTCTCCAGTAGCATGTCCAGACCTTCTCACAGACACATAGGGTGATGTTTTATGTCTTAATTAAACAGAGAGGAGTTTAATTGATGAGCAGCCGGCTGGCCACCCTAGCTTCCTGGCTCCCTACGCCAATGACTCATGCATGCAACAGCCCCAGATGCCGAGAGCAGGCTAATAGATTTGCAATGCTGATCACTGTTGGAGACCCACTTAGCCAAGCTCCAGGAAGCCTCTTGCCATCCTGGAATTGGATTGAATGGCTTTTCATTTCAAGCGTCATCCCATAAATCCCTCACACACTTCCCGCCCTTCCGGGGAGCAGGCCTTCTCCCAGGCCAGTGCACAGTCCTTCAGCCTCTTGTCAGAAGGCAGCTACCACAGTGCAGGGTGGATCGGGACATCTGTGGCCTGAATATGGCATGGGAGGGGAAGGGGAGAAACTCACAGAGGCCAGCCCAGTGCAGGGTATTTTCTCTGGTGTTGCCTCCCCGACTGTCACACAGAACAGGGGCTGTTCTTTCCTCTGCTTCACTAATGAACAAGTTGGGGCCTAGAGGGAGCAGCTCATCCGTGCAAGACTGCTCAGCCAGGAAGTGTCTAGCCAGACAGTCCTCACCACATAGTCCTATGGAAATCCATATTCCCTCCCCACCAGGTCATGGAGCAGTCACTGTCTGCTTCTTCATGGAGGACTAAGTGAGCAGTACCCCATCTCCAGGTGGGAAGGGCTTAACCATTTCCCATTTGCACCGAGAGTGCTCACCAGCAGTGCTTGCGACCACAGCGTCTACCCTGAGATAACTCGCGGATTACGACCCTAACCTTACCCCTCAAAGTTCCATGCTGTGAAATTTACCATACAAAAAATTACTGATCATCACATACATTTCTGTCACATGAGGATTAGAGGCAAGTTCTATTTAGAAATAGCTCCAACAAGTTTTTATATTTCCTTTTCACATTGAATACCACATTTGTGTAAAGTTAAATGAATGTGGCAGCATGCTGCACTGTTTTTTCTTAAATGGGAAAAGTGTTAAAGAGATTATGGATTCCCTCGCTCCGGAAAGATCTATGGAGCACCTACTGGGCCAGGCATGTTTTAGGAGCTGGGGCTACAGTCATGAACCAAAGAAAGTTCCTGCCGCCTTAGAGCTGATAATCTTTGAGGGGAGGCAGACAAGAAATTATTAAACCAAAAGACTTGTCAGTATAATCGGAGCTTGTGGTGGTGTAAAGAAAGCCAGACAGGTGATGTGATAGTAGAGGGAGACTGTTGAGTGGTATTCCTTAAAAGGGATGATCAGAGAGGTGGGGACTTTGGGGCTAAAACCTGAAGGATGAGCAGGGGTTCACATGGGAAAAGTGTTCTGGGCAGAGGGAACAGCAAGAGCTAAGGCTCTGAGCACTCTAGGAGAGGCCTGTGCAGCCAGAGCAAAGTGGACCAGGACCCGTCCAAGATGAGTCAGAGGCCAGTGGAGAGGGATGTTTTCTTTCTTTATGTCCGGCCAACAGTAGGTGCACTACAAATGCCCATGAATGCTCTCCCTGAATTCCTCCGAAACGACTCTCCGTGGTACCTCCTGACCTCCTGAATGCTCTGCTCCCCATTCTGTGGCTCCGCCCTTCTTGCCCAGCCACCTCCTACCACAGACCACACACTCGCTCACGAAGTTCCTTTCTCTGGTGTCCTACTTCACATTCCTCTGCTGGTCCCCCCTGAATTCTCCCGCCATCCACAGCTCAGCTCTTGGCCGAGTGCTCAGCAGGCCTTCCTTCACGTGTACCTCCCACAAAAGCCTCTCCTCATGGGCATGCAGCACCTCCCTGCCCACATGCTTCCATGTCTCCCCGCAGCAGACACTAGGAGGACAGAGCCTCTTCTCCATGGGCCTAGGGCCCCCAATTCCTCAGCACTACCCTAGGGCCATCCATCCTAGCAGTGTCCTAGGAGCATCAGTGTGGTCACCAACTTCTCCCTCAAAGGCCACATGGGGTGAAAGGTAGCTCATGTTCCCTCCACGAGAGGGCTTGCTGGGAGGAATGTGGTTGGTTGACAGCCTGCAGCTTCTGTACCTTCAGGATCCAGCACAGCTGCACATAGAGGCTGAGGACTAAGCACAGCAGGTGCTGGAGCCACCACTCCTGCTGGTCCCAGGGCTCCCCATGAGCGTGGCCAAGGTGTTTCCAGGCTGCACTGCAGGCTGAGGCTCTTCCTCCCACTCCTCCATCCTTCCCCTTCTCCTTTCCCAGGTGTCAGCCCTGCACCCAGCTGAGACTCTCCCACCTGCTCCTGCTCCCACTTCCTCCTCTCATCCTTTATGGGTGCCAACCCCATAAGCCTCTTGCATGTCTCATTTTATCTCAGTGTCTGCTTCTTAGAGACCAGAACTGACACACTCCCTGACCCTGGCTGGACAATCTTGGTTCTCTGGTTCTGCTCAGTCTCCACATGTGCCTTTTGGCCCACCTCTGCTGTTCAGGAGGGACAGACAGCCCAGCCCAGCCCTGTCCCATGGCCCAACACACTGATGGCTGTGTGCTGAAAGGGCCTCCCGGCAGAGTGTCTGAGTACTCCCCAGCCAGAAGGTGATCTCATCCTGAAGTGGTAACCATGGAAACAGGGCTGAGAGTAGCTATGGTTTGCATGGGGTGCCTCAATGCCCCACACCTGAACCAGTACCAACCCCTGGCTCTGTAGGCTGTCAGGGACTTCTCATCAGAGCATTTCCAAAATTGCCAAGAGAGGTGAAGGACACAACTTCAATTCCCCCCAAGCCCACTGAAGATGCAGGCTCAATTACTCCCAGAGACAGGTTTTAAACTCCAAAATGCAAGCATGTACTGAGCACCTATTAAATGCAAGCAGTTCACCTGGTGACAATTCACATGTTGCCCTTTCTTACAGGTGAGGCTCAGAGAGGCTAAGCACTCCTATGCTTACAGTCATGTAAACCAAAGCTGTCCTACTGAAGAGAGATTTTGACTGTGCATGTCAGAGCCCTGAGTTCAGTAATCCCACCCGTGGGGATTCAGCCTCAGAAAACAATGCAAAGGAATGAAAAAAGCCACGCACAAGAATGTATTGGTTCAAGCACTTTTTTATCATTTTATTATGGAAAGTGTCAAACCTACACAAAAGTAGAGAGCGAGAATAGGATAATGAGCCTATGTGTCATCCCCCAGCTTCAACAGTTATCAGCTCACAGTCAATATTGTTTCCCTTTCCCCTCAGTCACACACACACGCACGCACGCACACACAACACACATGTGCGCACGCACACACACGCACACACACACAACACACACACATGCACACACACACGCACACACACACAACACACACGCACACACACACAACACACAACACACACACGCGCGCGCACACACACACGCGCGCGCGCACACACACACACACACACACACACACACACTACTTTGTTTTACTATTGTAAAGCAAATCCCAGATATCTTTTCATTTTGTCCATAAATATTTCAATTTGTGTCTTCAGATAAGGACTTGAAAAATTTAATCATAATATCAACATGCCCCCCCAAATTAATGAATTTTTAATATCTTTTCATTCACAGCCCACATTCACATTTTCCTAAATGTCTTCAGATAACTTTAACGTTTAAGCCTTTAGAGTTCATTTGTTGGAGTCAGGATGCAGAAAAGTGTGATGTATTGTGTTTGGTCACTGTGCTTCTTTTAAGTCTCTTATTCTGTAACAGCTTTCACCTCGCCTCTTTTTTCTTTACTGAGGCATTTTAAAACGGTGCTCCTCAAATGAGAAACCATCAACATGCCCAGTGCCAGGACCACTTGAGCAGCATATGGTGCATCTGCTTGGGATGCCCAAGTGCCCCTGCTGTCCTGGGCAACAATGGCTAAATATAACCTGAGAGCAGCTGGTTGTGGGCTTCTGCCCAGCCTGGAGGCCTCTCACCCAGCTCTACCACCCACAGTGACTTGGCTCCTGAACTTGGCTGTGCCCTCAGCCCCCTCCCTTGGATCTGGCAGCCCAACCAGGGCACATTCACTTATGGTATGTTTGAACCTGGCCTTGTTTGAGGACATTCCTTTTTGGTTGTGGCCATCTCAATGTACTCAACAGCTGTAGGTAAAGAGTATCCACCATGCCTCCCTCCATGACAGCACTAAGCCATCAAAAACCACCAGCCAGGAGACCATGGAGATCTGGGGGAAAGGTCTCAATGGGGTGCTAACTGAATGGTTACCACCTATCCTGCCCATGGCCAGCACACACAACCATGTACACTGAGGTTGTAGTGCAGGAAAATGGAAATGTCCACTGAACAAATAAGTAAAAACATGGGTCCTGGAGAAAAGTAGACAGCCGTTGTGTTAGAAATGGGATAATTTGTGAAAGCTGCAATGTCTCCTGTATGTTTTTTAATTAAAGCTATACTAGCTATTGTCTTTTTAATTAAGAGAAACATACTATTAGTTTCCTCTCCATCCTTCAGTTCCCAATAAAACCTACTTATTGGAGAAAGGTATTGGCCATTGTCACTTGATTGCCATAGGAACACTATCCCACCAGAGACACGGATAGTTTGGGTGAACTCAACCCCATGAGCATGGGCTTTCTCTTCCAGCCTGGAAAGCCAAAGAAGACAGCCCTCCCCCAATGCATACACCCATGTTGTCTTGATTTCAGTGGCTGTTGTAAAAAGCAGGCTTTATTATTAGAAACATATGGTGAGGCCAATGGGTCAGGAAACAACTTGCATTGAAAAAGTGGCTTGCTATACTCCCAAATCCCAAGAGAAAGGGTCATGCCACATCATGTGGGTGACATGGGGAAGCCCCAGAATCAGTCAGGAGACTGGGAGGCAGACAAACATGGACAAGAGCCTTTATTGTGGTTTCTACAGGAAGAAAGAGATGAGACAGGGTAACCAGGCTTGGGGATTGGCTAGTTTGAATAATTTCAGGACTCTGGGATGTATAGCTATCTCAGGTTGTCTGGTACCTTGTCCTGAGTAATTAGGGAAGGAGGACAGTGACCCTCACTGTGAGAGCCCTGTAGAGGTGGTGGGGATATGTGGGCTCTGAATTGGTTGGTTTGTATTAGAAAACTCACATTCAAAGATGAGTCTTCTATCTCTAGGAATTGACTAATCCTAGGCGGGGCAGTCTATCCAGAGCCAGCACAGCCCCAGGATGTCAAAGTATAGAAAAATAAAAGGTGCTATTGATACAATGACTTGAGTCCAAAACTTCGGAGTCTCTCTTAACCTATTTCTCTCCCTCACCCCATTTACTTGATTACCAAATTCTGTGGTTACTGCCTTCCATATCCCTCTAATTTATCCACTTCTCCTCTTCCTATGGCCACCAGCTTACACCCAGCATGCTCAACTCCTCCTCAATTAATAGCCTCACTCTCACCCACTCTCCATCCACTGCCTCAGAACACCACACTGTCCCTTGTCCCAGCATTCCTCCACAGTGTGGCTTTGCCACCCCATCTTCCATGAAGAGTGGACTCTTTTTCTACTCCTTGACTCCAAGCAGGTCCTGTGACTCCTTTGGCTGATAGAATATAGCAGAAGTGATGCTGTGCCAGTTCTGGACATAGCTCTTACATGGTCTGTTGGCTTCCAGTTCTGCTGTGTAAAACATGAGACTTTGCTCTCTTGAGCTTACCATACATGATAAACCAAGCCCTGTGGGGAAGGCCTGGATAATGAGACACCACCTGGAGGAGAAAGAAAGGCCAAGGAGCACCAAGGTGTCAGAGGTCAGATAAAAAATCCCCCACCAAACCACATGAAGTGGAGAGGAACTGCCCCACTGCCCTCTCTAGAGTCCTGACCCACAGAATTGTCAGCAAAACAAAATGGTCACTTTAAAGCCTTCAGTTTGGGGACACTTTGTTATGTAGCAGTAGATAACTGGAACATGACCTGACAGTCAGCACAATCTTTTAAAACCAGATTGTGCCACTGCCCAACTTCAAGCTCTTCAATCACTTCATATAAAATCCAAACTTCTCACCATGGCCTACAAAACTGAATACTCAGGCCCCTGCCCACCTCTCCAAGCCCAGCTCTCTCTCTTCTCTCCCCATCCTTTCTGGACTCCTTCAGTTCCTTGAACAGAGCATGTTCTTGCTCATGTCCCCCTTCCAGTGACAACCTCTCCTTCTGCTATTCTCTGCTCAGATGTCACTTCCTTCACCTCACACCCACTGGGATGGCTACCTTCAAAACAACAGATAATGGCAAATGTTGCTGAGGGTGTAGAGACATTGGAACCCTTCTGCACTTTTGTGGGGAATGTAAAGTGGTGCACTGCTGTGGAAAACACTATGTAGAGTCCTACAAAAATTAAAAATACAATTACCACATGACCCAGTAATCCCTTCTGGGTATATACCCAAAAGATCTGAAAGCAGGAATTTGAAGAAATATTTACATACCCATGTTCACAGCAGCATAGTCACAATAGCCAAGAACTGGATGCAGTTCCAAGCGTCCACAACAGATGACTACAAAAACAAAATGTGGTCCATCCATACAATCGAACACTATTTGGCCTTTAAAAGGAAGGAAGTTCTGACACGCCACAACATGAGTGAACATTGAGGACATTTTGTTGAGTGAAATCAGCCTGTCCCAAAAGGACAAACACTGTGTGACTCCGCTATATGAGGTTTCTACAGGAGTCAAATTCATAGAGCTAGAGAGTAGAAGGATGGTTGCCAGGGAGAGGGGAGTGGGGAGTTGTTGTTTGATGGGTGCAGAGTTTCGCTTTGGGAAGATGGAAAAGTTATGGAGATGGTTGGTGGTGATGGTTGCACAACAGTGTGAATATATTTAATGTCATTGAACTGAACATTTAAAAATGGTTAAAATGGTCATTCTTGTTACATGTATTTTATCACAATAAAGTAAGCAAAAAATATTATCATATTCTCACAGGGGCCTTCCATGGCCACCATATCTGTCCTTCTTTTTAGACTATCATAACATTTTTTAAATGTCAGTGTGCTTTAATTTTTTAAACTTTATTTATTTTTACATATAATTTATTTATATTAATTTCAGGTGTGCAGTTGATATTGATTTAGATATTTATATACTAAAGAAGTGATCCCCCTCACTAGTCTAGTACGCACCTGGAACTATGCATCGTTGTTGCAACATTACTATCTTCTGCATGCTGTACTTTACATCCCATGGCTTTTTTGTAACTACCAATCTGTCCTCCTTAATCCCTTTCCTGTTTTCAACCCTGCCCCTCAACCCTCTTCCATCTATCCTTCCAATGAATCTAGTACCCATCTGACACCATACATAGTTATTACAGTATTAAACTCTTTATGCTAAGTCCTACATCCCTATGACTATTGTGTGATGACCAATTGGCTTCCATTTTGTTTGTGGTTTATTTTGTTCTTTAGATTCCACATATAATCACATTACATTTGTCTTTCTCTGTCTGATATGCTCCATTCAGCACAATACCTGGTCCATTCATGGTGCCACAAATGGCAAAAATCCATTCCCTTCCATGGCCATTGTTGGTGGGTACCACCTCCTCTTTATCTATTCATCCATCTACAGAAACTCAGGTTGCTTCCACATCTTGGTTGTTATAACCAATGCTTCAGTGAACATATGGATGCACTTGTCCCCTCAAAGTAGTGTTTTGGGTATCTTCAGATAAATACCCACAAGTGGGATTACTGGGTCCTTCTTTGTCTCTTGTTATAGCCTTTATTTTAAAGTTTATTTTGTCTGGTATAAGTTTTGCTACCCCAGGTTTTTTCGTTTGTTTATTTTTATTTTCATGAAGTATCTCTTTTCCCATCCCTTTAATTTCAATCTGTGTGCCTTTTGATCTGAAATGAGTCTCTTTAGGCATCACATGTAAGGGTCTCATGTTCTTATCCATTCAGACACCCTATGTTTTGAATGAAGCATTAAATTCATTTGCATTTAAAGTAACTGTTGATGTATATGTAGTTATTGATTATATATATATATATATATATATATATATATATATATATATATATAATTAATCCCTTTAACATTTCTTGTAATACTGGTGTGGTGGTGATGAACTCCTTTAGCTTTTTCTTGTCTGGGAAGCTCTTTATCTGTCCTTCAATTCTAAATGATAGCTTTACTGGTTAGAGTAATCTTGGTTTTAGGTCCTTTCTTTTCATCACTTTGAATATTTCCTGCCAATTCCTTCTGCCCTGCAAAGTTTCTGTTGAGAAATAAGCGGACAGTCTTATGGGAGCTTTCTTATAGGTAATTAACTGCTTTTCTCTTACTGCTTTTAAGATTCTCTTTGTCTTTAAACTTTGGCATTTTAATTATGATGTGTCTTGGTGTAGGTCTCTTTGGCTTCATCTTGTTTGGAACTCTCTGTGCTTCCTGGACATGTATGTCTATTTCCTTCACTGGGTTAGGCAAGTTTTCCATCATTATTTGTTCAAAACAGGTTTTCAATTCCTTGCTCTCTTCCTTCTCCTTCTGGTACCCCTATAATGCAAATGTTGGTACACTTGATGTGTCCCAGAGGCCCCTTAAATTATTTTCATTTTTTTTTGCTGTTCTGATTGAGTTTTCTGCTATCTTATCTTCTAAATCACTGATGCAATTCTTTGCTTCATCTAATCTACTGTTGATTACCTGTAATGTATTCTCCATGTCAGTTTTTGCATTCTTTATTTCTGACTGGTTCCTTTTTATATTTTCTATCTTCATTTTTTTGTTTCCTATTTCTTTGTTGAAGTCTTCCCTGAGATCATTGAATAACCTTGTAACCAGTGTTTGTAATTTTGTACCTGGTAGATTGCTTGTTTCTATCATTTGTTTGTTTTGGGGGTTTTTGCGGGGTGGGGGTAGTTCTTTTTCTTGAACTTTGTTCTGTTCTTTGATTTGGGACATATTTCTTTGTCTCCTTATTTTGACTATCTCCCTGTGTGTTTTTTTATGTATTAGGAAGGGCTGCTATGCTTCCCAGTCTTAGTAGAATGGCCTTATGTAGTAAGTGTTTTGTGGAACCCAGTGGTAAGTTTCCCTGGTCACCAGAGCTGGATGCTCCAGATGTGTCCTTTGTGTGGGTTGTGTGTGCCCTCCTGTTGTATATGAGCCTTGGTTGCTGTTTGCACATCAATGAGAGGGATTGATCCTTAGTCTTATTGATTTTGTGAGGACTGGCCATGACTAAAGTGGAGGAGCTGTGGTGCAGGGGCTGCTCCTACAACACAGGATTCACTAGTGCCTGGCCAGTCTTCCCTTCAAGTGTGTTGTTTTTAGAAGTCTTTGGGTGATGTTCCAGCTTGATCCAAAGCTGGCCACCAGGCATGCCAGCTCTGGGGTCTCCTGGGAGAGGAACCTTCTGCAGGCCAAGTGCTGCAGCAGCCTGTTTCTTGTCCAGGGCCACCTGGTAATCACAAAGCAATCCACAGATGGCTGCTGCCAACACTGGGTTTGGAGGTGCCTTGAAAAGCCAATATGTGAACCAAGGCTGGCTGTTGTTAGTGCTAGGCTTAGGACTGCTCAGCCAGAAGTACGGAACAAGCCAAAGCTAAATGCTGCTTGTTAGGATTTTGTGAACCTTTGAGGGATTTTGCAAAAGTCCACAGCATGAGCCAAAGTAGTTTGTTTGTACAGAAAAGCCACTGGAAACAGCTTGGATGTGCCCAAGTCTTGAGGTGGGCAGGGTCTCAGGGAATCACTAAGTTGTAGCAGATGAAAGGTGATAGCCAATTTGATGGCAACTCAGATATGGATTCTGCCTGCAGTTGCATGCAGGAAGCAGGAGAGCTCAAAAAAGAAACAATGGCTTCCACTAGTTCTTCCTTATGGGAGAAAGCTGTCCCTCCAGCCCTCTCCCCAAAGCCAAAAAACTCACTTCCTCCCTGTATATCCCTGGCATCTTCTGAGCTGCTGCACCAGCACTGGAGCGCAGAGTGAGTGTGACCATCAGTGAGTAAGTCTATTCATAGGTGTTTTATGAGGAGCTTCTGGGACTGCTGCTGCCCTCTGGCTTACAAGGTCTGACAATTAGGTTTGAAAACTTGCTACCATGTGCTTAGGTTGGCAGCACTGTACAAACAATTCAGTAAGGTGTCACAACTTTGTATATCTGTGTCTCACAGCTGTGTTCATGTCAACATGTGGCAGTGTCTTGCTGAGTGGTGTTCACTATTGTTGTTGCATGTTTTTATGTGCTGTCATGAGAATGTCGGAGCTTGAATTAGAGCAATAAGCAAACATTAAATTTCTTATTAAACTTGGCAAGAATGGAAGTGAAATCAGGGACAGTTAGTCCAAGTTTATGGGGGCTAATGCCATGGAAAAAAAGGCAGTGTACAAACAAATAAACATTTTTCTAAGGGGATAGAATGTGTTACTGATGAAGAGGGGTCAGGGAGGCCAGTAATGAACAGAACTGAAGAAAACATTGCAAAAATTCATCAAATTGTGTGTCAGAATCATCAATTGACTGTGAGGAGCATATCAGACCAATTTAACATCAATAGAGAAACAGGAAAATCTTAACTGAAAATTTTGGCATGAGAAAGGTGTGTGCAAAAATGGTCCCAAAGGAGCTCACCAATCAACAGAAGTAAAGAAGAGTTGAAATTTGCCAAGACCCTTTAGAGAGGCAAGACAATGTTTTAGGCCGTGTTATCACTGGTGATGAAACATGGGTGTACCAATACAACCTTGAAACTAAGTGCCGAAATGCACAATGGGAGTCAGCCAATTCTCCAAGATCAAAAATTTCTGCCAGTCCAAATCAACAGTCAAAATCATGTTGCTAACCTTTTTTGATATCAGAGGGTTTGTTTATTATAACTTTGTACCAACTGAGCAAATAGTCAACCAAGTTTACTATTTAGAAGTGCTGAAAAGATTGCATGAAAAAGTTAGATAAAATGACCTAAATTTTTTGCCAACATCTCAGGGCTCTTGCATCATGACAATGCACCAGCTCACACAGCACTGTCTGTGGGGGAATTTTTAGCCAGCAAACAAATAACTGTATTAGAACGTTCTCCCTACTCACCTGATCTGGCCCGAAATGACTTCTTTCTTTACCTGAAGATAAAGGAAATATTGAGAGGAAGACATTTTTATAACATTCAGAACATCAAGGGCCATACAACAACAGCTCTGATAGCCATTCTAGAAAGAGTTCAAAAACTGCATTGAACAGTGGACTAAGCACTGGCATTGGTGCATGGCTTCCTAAGGGGAATACTTCAAAAGTGACCTACCATAGTGATATTCAGCAATGAGTTATGTAGCACTTTTTATAGGATGTTTGCAAACTTAATTGTCAGACCTCATAGGCAGCCACAATCTCTGCTGGTTTTCACAGCCAGAATTTATGGGGACTTCTCTTCCTGTTGCTAGAACCCTGTGTATGGGGCTGAGACCTCTTGATTTTTCTAGGGGGCCCTCCCCAGAAGAAATATTTCTCCCAATTATTAATGGTCACATGCAGGTGTGGGACCAGCTCCTTCTGCATCTTTACCCTTCCTGCAAGTCTCAAGGTAGTTTCTTATTTGTGGGGCTTCAGTTCAGCTCAACTTCAGATGATGCTTAATGATCATTGTTCTGCAGTTTAGTTGTAATTGATGTGGTCCTGAGAGGAGGTGAGCAAAGAGTTCACCTACTCCACCATCTTGACTAGAAATCTCAATTTATAACAATTTCTTGAGCATGTATTCTATGCCAGACATTGTGTCAAGGGAGAGATAAAAAATGCAGGAGAACCCTGTTCTTATGGCTGACATTCTCATGGGCATTAAGCAGTAACCAAGATAATTACCAGCTCTGACAGATGCCATTGAGACAATAAAATGGATAATGTGCTGATGAATTCCACACCTAGGTATTCCACACCCAGCTTTGCTCCACCTTTAACAACTTGTGTGCCTATGGGCAAGTTATTGAATCTCCCTGTGCCTTGTCTTCCCACTTGTACAATGAGATGATAATGTCCTTCTGGCATTGAAGGGGGAGTTGAATGGAATAGCACCTAATTCTACCTTCTTGAGGGAATGAGTAATCTTGAAAAATAAGCTTCATTTAACCTGCTGGCTAAATGTTCATCATCCCTTTCCAACAGGGACAAGCCCATCATCTCTCCTGCCCTGTTGTCCAAACTACAGGGAGAGGGAATACTGGTTGGAAGGTTAGAAGGACAGCTGAGACTATCACACTGAATGGGAGGACAAGGAGGCAGGGGACCATGCACAGAGTGGTGAGTGGTATCTCAGAGGTGAGTGTCATGCTGAGATATGGCTCTATGGGTAGGCAGGAAGGACCTGGGCTGGGCCCTGTCCCGGCATATTTGGGGCATTGAGTGAAGAACTGAGATGCAGGGAAACAAGCCTCTCTGGTTTTCAGCCATGCTGCCACTGAAAAACAAAACAAAACAAAACACGCTACATAATTCTTATCCATTATTGCTATCTGTAGTTGATGAAACAAAAAATAAAACCAATAAGATACTCTTAGGAGTTAAGAAGAAAAGCAAGAGAGGGACAATAATAGTGGCCACTCAGATGGGTGTGGGAGAAGGGCACTGGCAGAGAGCAGAGTCTTCTCCTCAGAGTTCAGAGGTAAAGGATTATACCTGCTTGGGACATTTCTGTAGCTCAAAGAGTTAAGAGGATTCCTTCAAGGGAAGAAAAAGTGGGCCAGAGTGGAGGCCAACTGTTTATAAGTCCTCTAACAATTTGAATTTTTAACTGCTTTACTTTGATAACAATATTAAAGACTGGTTTAAAGTATTTTAGTAAATCTTGGTAAACTATTATTGGGAGGACTTTGTTTGGAGTTTTACATCAATAGAGCTCTACCCTGCACATGGCACCTCATCCTTTCTCTCATTTCCACCTCAGAGTTTGGAGGAGGCCCCATCACAGGTGAGGGAACAGGCACAGAATGATGAAGAGATAGAGCTGGAATTAGACCCAGGCAAGAAGGTAGGCCATTCTTATTCTGAAACAGGATCCCATGGTTCCAGCTCCAAGGGGCAGGGTCTCATGTGTCTCATCCCTATAGGCCCCCAGGACTTGGGGTGGTGCATGAAGTGTCTAACAAAATGAGCTGGGTGGTGGGGGTCACCCATCTGAACCCTGCTGTGTTCAAGGCCAGTCCAATCCTCCAGAAAGACAAATGTACTGACTCTGCTAGCCTGCCAGGAGCTTCCTATTCACACCTTCTCCTACTCCCACTCAGGACTGCACAATTTACTATTTTAATTACAGATTATCTTTCCAAGGTTTCCTTTACAAAACGTCTTGCCATCCCTAGGTTAAGGAGCATGTCTTCAGCATACAGTCCCTCCTCTTCCGGACAAAGTGCATGGCACAAAGCACAGGGCCAGGGCATCCTCAAGGGGCTGCAGGGTTGAGCACTTTTCAGCACCACGGAATGGACAGCTCCACGAATGCCACCACCTTCCCCTATCCCCAGGTCCAGTCCTGGGGAGAAGTCAGCTTCTTAGAGAGAGGGAGCCAGGTACCCAAGGAAGAGAAAGACAAAATAAGACAAATTTAAGCCATGTTACATTCCACTCTCAGAAACACTTGTGTCCAAGGGAAATACAATTTTCCATCACTCACATTAAAAAAAGAACATGGAATAGGTGAGATTAATTAAAATAATATACATATATCTAAAATATTATAATCTTAACATATAGTGAGCATAAATATTACTAATAAACATTTTTGTACTAAGTTTTCAAAATCTAATTTTTTTTACACTTATAGCACATCTCAGTTTGGATGAGCTATGTATCAAGTATACTTCATGATATTACAGAGAAAAAAATAGATAATGTCTCATGGAGTGTATATTATGGTGGGAGGATAAAGACTCTATATGAACATATGCATAGATATAGATATAGATATATGCATAGATAGATATGGATCAGCCAAAAATATATGTTATGAAGGAAAATTGATTAGAGTAGCTAAATAAAAAGTGAGGAACATGGATGAAGGTGTCACTTCAGAAACTGAAACTGAAGGGTGTGAGAATATCTGGAGAGAGTATTCCAGGCAGACGGAATACCAGGTACAAAGTCCTTGACACAGAAAAGAGCATGGTGTGTTCAAGATGGCCTGTATGACTAGAGCTGAGTATGCAAGTGGAATGGGCAAGAGATGAAGTTTTAGAGGATATCAGGGCCAGGTCACACAGGGTCTTGTAATCCAGGGAAGGACTTTTGGCTCCATTTGAGATAGGAAACCAACCAGAGGCTTTTGAGGAAAGGCATGACACGATCTGGCTTAAGTTTTGCAGTGGGCACCATGGGTGCTAAGTGGAGAGTCAACTGAAGGGCATGAGGATAGGCTGGGAGATGACCAAAGAGCACATGATGGCAATAATCAGGTGGGAGATTCTGGTGGCTAAGAGCAGGATGATAGCAGCAGAGGTGGTAAAAAGTGGCTGGTGCTTTGAAGGTGGAGCCACAGGATGTTCTCATTGACTGGATACAGTGTGTATAAGAAAGCAAAGCAAAGGATGATGCCAAGATTTTTAGCCCAGGCTAAGAAAGAAGGGAGCAGCCATTCACTGATACAAAAAGACTGTGGCAGCAGGTCTGGAGGAGAAGGTGCATCACCAGATCAGTTTAGGTCACACCTAAGGACACTAGAGTGGAAGTGTCAGAGGGTTGACTGGACACATAATTCTGGAGACCAGGGAGAACCAAGAGGTAGAGAAATGCATTGCAAATCACTGGGTTAAAGGTGGCATTTAGCCCTGAGGTTTTCCCTGAGTACATCCTACATGATTATTATCAGAATCCCCAGTGGAATAGAATTTCAACAAAAGAGAACAACGACCCAACAAAGACTTGGCTTACCCATCAGGGAGTGCTGAGATCTGGCCAGATTATTCCTCATAGCACTGAAATGGCTAAGCCTGTATGCCCTCTCCTCACTCAGTAACTAGATGTGGGCTGCTCTGGGAAAGTCAAGAATTCAGGTGAGGTGGCTTTCTGCAGCTAAGGCCAACCCTGAAGGAGTTGAGAGCTGAAGTTTGTATGCAGTCCACATCCCCTGCAGCTGGACAGAAAGCCCAACCTCAAAGTGGGGAAGGCTGCCAGCCAATGTCTTAGGCAGAGCAGTGCCTTGAACACAGTGAGTCCATTCTGCAGGTGGGAGCACAAACAAAGAGAAGTCAAGTGATATGTGCAAAGTCACCCAGGGCAGCACCCTTCTATGCTCAAGTCCTGGGTGCCACTGAATGGGAAGTCCACTGACATCCATGCCAGGAAGCATCCCATGCTAGGCTTGGCACTGGGCATGCAGGGATGAACCTGTGTGACTCCAGGAGAATGAGATTTTGTTTTGTTTTGTTTTTAATAAATAGATACCTTTTTAACAGCTAATATACACAGCAGATCATTCCAATCACAGTAATAACAAACATTACAGCTAATATCTATTTATGAAGCAGCTTAGCATCTTACCGACATTATTTCATGTAATTCTCATAAAACGGCCATAGGAGCAGGGCACTATTCTTATTCAAATTGTATAGACAAGGACAGTGAGATGAGAGAGGAAAAGACCCCTCTTCAGGGCCCCTTCCCTAAGAAGTACCAAACCCTGATCCACTCAAGGGCAGCCTGGCACAGAGCCCACTTACTACAAAAGGTGAGTCTCTCCCACAGAGACCACTGGGCCGTTAACATCCTATGTATTCTCCTAGAGCCACCCTATACACATTGCCGCATACACATGCCCTTTTCCCTGGGGTTTGTTCCACACAAAGAGAGCTCAGCACTAACAGCAGCCTGCCCCTTTGTTCCCCTTACCGGCACGCACTCTGCTTCATAAGTGAGAAACCGGAGGTTCTCACAGCAAGCCTAGCTACCCAGGGTCGCAGAGCAGGGGCTGGGGGCTGGGCTCCTGGGGCTGGGCTTTCCACCTCCCCTCTTCCCAGAGCCCAGAGTAGCCAGCCCCCACTTACGCTCCCTCCATAAACCAGCTGCAGCCTCCCAGCCCCCTCCTCCTCCCCCCTCTTTAGTTCACTTTTTCCTTTTAGGGTATTAAGCACAGAAGTATTAAAAGGGATTGTTCAGGCTGGTTAATTAGCTTGGAAGAGGCCTCTATGGTGTCCCAGGTCACGGCCATCCACCTCTCTTTATTATCTGAATTGATGGAGACAGCACGGCCCAGATGGGAATAAATTGAATCTGATGGCAAAGAGGCTCTTGTGCAAGCTATTAATGGAAGCGAGCAGGTCTCACACTTTTCTCATGGGCTTTCTTCTAATGCCTTTCTGCTGCTACTGCCGGAAGCTCCCAGATACCCACTCAGTGAGGCCAGATCCCAGGATCACTCCACCTGAGCCCCCAAATCTAGCCATAGGTTGCAAGGAGTGCCAGTCCCAATAAGTGAAGGACATGCTAACTCCAAGAGGTAGGGGCTCCACCACAAAGCCAGTTTCTGGCCCCCACCACAACTAAGGGAGCAAAGGCCCTGAGGCCCAGGAATCCAGTACCCCCTAACCTTGGGGAGGGGACACAGCTTTGGTACCTACCGCCTCACCTTCTCCTCCCAGCACCATGCCCAGTAGGCAGTGCTGCTCCTACTTCTGTGACGGGCAACAGAGTTGGGGCTCAGAGAGGGTGAGAGACTTGTCCAGGAGGCACAATGAGGAAGGATGGCACAGGGCACTAACCCTAACTGCTGGCATGTGATGTGGGCCTGCTCTGGGTCAGGCCGTTCTCTTTTGTAACAGCCCCAGGAGATGAGTACTAACAGTTACCTGCAAGCTGCAGAGGAGAAAGCTGTTCACAAAGAATCTTGGGGACTTGCCCAAAGTTGCTCAACAGTAAGGGGGTGGAGCCTGTCCAGGCGCCCGCTCTGGGCCACAGCCCTGTGTTGGCCTTTCAGCACCCTGGACAAGGCTTGGCTTCCCCTCAAGGCCAAGAAACTGCCAAGCTCAGGTGGAACTTGCTTTTCGGTATGACAGTTGCCCCCTGCATTCCCTTCCCCCCACCCACCATGACCCGTGCCACACACACACACACACACACACACACACTGCTCCATCCATCCCACCCATGTCCATCTCCTTGCTTTCCTGGAATGTGCCAGCAAGTCTTCATTCTTCGGTCATTCCCAAGTGTTTTGTTCCAGATCTTCGCCCTGCTGGCTTCTCCTTGTCACTCAGGTCTCAGTCCTTTCTCACCTACTCAGAGAAGCCTCCCTAACTGCCAGACAGAAGATGTGCAGCCTGTCCTGGCTGCTGATACAGTGTCCTGCTGACTTTCTCTGTAGCTCTCTTTGGAATGGTCTCACTCAAGTGTGGCAGGCAGCTCCAGGAGGGCAGGGGCCTCCCTGCCTTGTTCTTGGCTGTTTGCCCCACACGCAGCAAAATGTAGGTTTTAGTAACCACAGCTTGATTGTCAGTTGTGTGTATCCGAGCAACTTACATGTGTCAAACCCTACAGGCATCAAACCAGCTGAATCTACATAGCCTTAGGAGAGAGGTCTTATCATCCACCCTGTGTAATGAAGGAAGGAGGGATCGCTCAGCAAGGGTCGTGATATCCCCAAGGCCATGAATCCAGTTAAACTCCAGGTGTGAGCCATCGAGAATATGCACCTGCCACTCTACTCTCCTACCCCACCTCAGATCTTCACAGACCTGATGCGGGGAAGCTGATGGAGACTGTTGGACATGAGTGATGGCTTCTCGGCCCGTGCCATCCTGCTCATTTTTGTTCCAGTGAACTCCTACTCAGCTGCCCCACTCTGCCGACCCACAGGCATCCCTCTCATTTCCTGAAGGCAGAGTCTGCCTTCTTTCATTGAGGAGAAAAACTCTGGACATTCACTTTCCCAGACTCCTTGGCAGATGTCAGAGTCACAGGCCAATCCTGGGAGGTGGGAAGATATGTGGCAAGGGTCTTTCTCCCTTACAAAAAGTGCCTAATGAGAAGAAGTATTTTTTTGCTTGGCACAGACGTGCCTGAATGCTATGCTGCAAATGGCTGTGATTGTCATCTTTGTGACCCACATGCACTAGCCTGAGTTGCCCACCCCCAATCTATTCATTCTCATAGACACCTGTATCGGTGGGGGCCACGCAGTGGTGGGGACATCACAGGATGCCCTCTGTGTCCCCACAACCTCAGAAACCACCAGACCAGACATTTAGAGCCATGGAGAGTGGATACATTGTCAGAAGCAGGGAGGAGGGCCCTCCCTTCACAGGCCTGGCGGCATGGACCTACCCACTCCCCTCCCACCCTTGCCTGACAACCCCCATGTGAGAAAGAGCAGAGGAGAGGAGGAGGGTCACATCCAGGGATCCTGGACTTTCTCTCAGGGAAGCAGCTGAGGCACTTCTGTTGGCATTGGGCCAGTGGGGTTAATTGCTCATACAATTTCAGCTTGCACAGGGGCCTTGTTCATTACTGAGAAGCATTTCCTTGGGAGTGTTTGTAAACCACCTCGAAAACCAGCGACCAAGAACAAATTCCCCACATTTTTCAGCTTCCCACAAAGTCGAAATCAAGAACTGAGGGCAGATGGAAACTAGAGATAATATGAGGTTGGGGGAAGGTTCTTTCTGCTTCAAAGAGGACTGAGCCCCCAAGAGGGACAGGGGCTGCCTTGAGGACAAGAGCATCAATTTCCTTAACCAGGGGCTGGTTTTTGAACAATAGTGCAGCAGGGAATAGCGGGGAGACAAATGGAAGGCAGATATGGACTCCCAAGAATGGCCTACTGAAACTGAGGTGAGCATGGGACACTCCCCACCCACCAGACCTCATCATGGCCCTTTCCATAGGAAAATACCCTCCCTCCAGGTTCTGATCAAGCTCTGGAGGTATGTCAACACATATCTGAATTCCACCCTACCAGGAAATGGGGAGAAGAAAGTGGATTGGGGTGGGAGGAAAGGCAAGGAGAGCATGGAAAAAAGGAGGGTCTCAGTCCCTGCTGGGGAACTACTTTGAACCATCATCCCTGAAATACTCACTCCCATACCCCAGAAAAATATGTGCCCCAGGAAATGTGTCTCAACTCTCCACACAGCATTGTTATTGAACAGATGAAAAGGTCTTGGAACCAATCCATATGACCACCCACAATAGAATGGACAAATAAATAACAGTCATATATTCAAACAATGGGATTCCACACAACACTGAAAATGATTGATTCATAGACATACCTAAATGCAAATGAACCTCAGAAACAATGTCACCTGAGATAATCAAGTCACAGAAGAATACACAGGCCTGATTCCATTTATATAAATTTTTAAAAAATACCAGAAAGTCTAAACAAAAGACAGGCGGTGATTAATAAACTTCAAAATAGCCATTGGGGGTTGGGGGTTGGGAGGCATGGTCAGGAGACACACAGAAGCTGCTGAAATCTGGGAATGTTCTATTCATTATGTACTCCTTTTACTACTCTTTAAGCTATACATGAATATTTTACACACTTTTGAATGCATAATATACGAGAACTGTTCACAAAGTATCCTGCCATGTAATACAAAAAATAGAGGCATTTATGCTAGATTTTTTTTCTGGACAACCCTCATATTCCACAATAAACATTTTAATAAGAATGTTTCATACACATGTAATAAAAAAATGTGAATGCTGGAGGTGGTTTGAAGAAGTCAATAGCAGAAGAGAGAGGAGTAGAGGACTGAAAATGAGAGAAAGCGCATGCACGCCCCAGACCCATATTCTCACACACACATGCACACGCACGTGCACACACACTCACGCACATGCATGCACACGCACACACATGTGCACACACGTACACACGCACACATGCACACACGCATGCACGCACACACGTGCACCTGCACACATGCGTGCACACACATGCATACATGCACACATACACGCGCACACACACACGCACACAGGCAGGCGGTCTGAGCTGCTGCGTATGCCCAGCCTCTCCTTTCCAGTGCCCGCCTCCACCTGCTCCCTACCTCGATCAATGTCTCAAAAACTGCCACCACTGCCCATCATCTCTCAAGGTGGTCTCCAGTGTACAAGAGTCAGACATCCCCACCTACCCCAAGCACAACCCCCATGGCTCAGGCCCTGTGTCTGGTTCCCCAGCCTCACCACCACCATGGCCCTCCCCTTGCTTGCTTCCCCTGCCCACTTTGAGCAGGGGCCTTTTCTGAGGACTCAGGCTGTGCCCTGTCCCTCCTTTTCATGAAGCCCACTCTGGCCAGGGCAGCACTCCACTCACCTGGCAATCATCCCAATATTGTCACGCTTTACAATATTCAAGAAATGCCTTCCACGCTGTCCTCCTCTGATGGATTGCCACTAGGGGAGAGAAGCAACTTTCCCCAGAGCATGCAGCAAGTTTTGGGCAGCACTCAAACCACATGGCCTCATGAGCAATGCACCTGAACAGGTAGGGCCAGAGCCTCTCGCTGTGCCCTCTTCAGTGTTACAACCCAACAAGGAAGGAAGCCTCGGGACTTCAGAGGGGCAGGCTAAAAGTCAGGAGCCCAAGAGCCTTCTTCTTCCCCCCACACAAGCTCAGCCATTCACCCCAGTCTCTGAGACCCAGGGTCATTCCTGCTATTGCCTTACCAGTGCCGGTGTCTATCTACTGCCCCTGAGTCAGGGCACAGGATCCTGGGCTAGCAGAGCCTGAGTCACAGTCATGTGGTGACATGTGACATCACAGTTTGACCCAGCCACCCTCAGCCTTCTTCACTCCCCATGTGGCAGGAAGCTCTTGTCAGAGAGACCCACACAGGCAGGCTAGCCACCAGTCAGTCCTAAGATGCTGATAGCATCTAACTCGGGGCCCTGGTCAGGGACCATTGTTAATTCGTTCAGGTGGTGTCCAGGACAACCCTCACCCAGTGTTCAGGCCACGTGGTGTCAGGCTGGACTTGACTGTGTTCAACAGAGCCCCTCATTTCTCAAGGACACTGGCAACTTTCCTGACTGGGTCCACCTCATCCCACTTCACCTTCATCCCACCACCCCAAGGTAGGTGGCTGCAGTTGCAGAACTCTGGGGCCTTCTCCCTACTCTGCTGGCACCCCAATGACCCTAACACTTGAAAATTTATCAAGTACAACATGGATTAGTGCACAAATCTTTAGGCTTTGCTCCAACAGAAAGTTACACGTGTGTGTACTTGTATAACTGCCACCCAGATCAATATTTAGAACACTTCCGGGACCTAGAATGTGCCTGTGCATCCCTCTTCCTTAACATGTTATAAATGGATTCATGATGTGTGCTCTTTGTGTCTGGATTATTGTTGCCCATCATTCATCGTGTCTGAGGTTCCTCCATGTCACACGCAGCAGTAGTTCCTTCTTTGTCACGGCCATGTAGTATACCATTGCATTAGTTGATCATAATCAACTTTACCATTTTGTTGTTTATGAACATTTGGGTTACTTCCATTTGAAGAGCTCTTATGAGTCATGCTGCTAAAAATATGGTTGTTCATGTTATTTTGGTGGAAAAAATGCATTAAAGTCTTTTGGGCATATTCCTATGGGTAGATTTGGTAGATTATATGATAACCACAAAACCAATTTTGCCATAGGCTAATTAATGTAAACAAGTTCCTGCAGCATCTCACCAATGTTACAGTGAAATAATGTCGAATGAAATAATGTTATTCACGGACTTGCTGGATATTTAATTTTAGAAGGAACCACCAAACGACTCTCCACTCTCAGCAACAATGAAGGAGTTCCAGATGTTCCACATTCTTGTCAACACTTGGTATTATTATTCCTTTTCTAAATTGAGATATAATTCACATACTATACATTTCATCCTTTGAAGTATACAATTCAGTGGTTTTTAGAATATTCACGAAGTTGTAAAATTAGCACCACTATCTAATTGAGGAACTTTTTATTACCCCTGTACCCGTTAGCAGTCACTCCCTTTACCCTATTGCCTCCTTCCCTAGCCCTTGCCAAAGAGTGATCTCTTTTTTGTCTCAATCCCAAATATTTTATATAAATGGAGTCATGTGACCTTTTTGACTGACTTCTTTTACTTAATGTTTTTGAGGTTCCTCCATGGTGTAGCACATATCAGTGCTTCATTCCTTTTATGGCAACATAGTATTCCATCGCATCACATTTTGTTTATTCATTTAGAAGTTGATGGGCATTTGTTTCCTAGTTTTGTTGTTGTTGTTGTTTTGTTTTGTTTTGGGCTGTAAGTGAATAATACTGCTGTGAACCTTTGTGTACAAGCCTTTGTGTAGGCATAAAAGGGCTGTCTGGGAAAATGTAGCCATTGTCAATATAACAAGAACGGTTACATGACTGGATACTTTCTGAGCAGCCCTCATGTTTTCAGTCTCTTACCTAGACATCTAGAAGTGGAAATGCTGGGTCACATGGTAACTCTAAGTGTAACTTTTTGAAGAATTGCCAACATGTTTTCCACAGCAGCTGCACTGTTTTATTCCTACCAGCATTGCATGAGGATTCCAATTTCCCCACAATGTCACCAACACTTATTCATGTCTGTCTTGAATTACAGTCATTCTACTAGGTATGAAGATATATTTTATTGTGGTTTTGATCTGCAGTTCCCTGATGGCTAATGATCTGGAGCATCTTTGCATGTGCTTTTTGGCCATTTGGACATTTTCTTTGGAGATATGTCTATTCAAGTACTTTGTCCATTTTTAAATTGAGCTATCTGTCATTTTTTTATTATTGAGTTATAAGTTATTTAATATATTATAGATACATATCCCTTATGAGGCACATGATTTGCAAACATTTTCTCCCATTATATGAGTTGTCTTTCCACTTTCTTCACGATGTCCTTTGAAACACAAAAATTTTTAATGTTGATTAAATCCAATTTATCTATATTTCCATTGGTTGTTTTTGCTTTAGGCATCCAATGTAAAAAACCATTGTCAAATCTATAAAAATTTACATTTTTGGTAAAAAAGATTTATATCTGTGTTTTCTTCTAATAGCTCTGACATTTAGATTTTGATCCATTTTGAGATAACTTTTACATTTGCTGTGAGGTAGGTGTTCAATTTTATTGTTTCCCATGTTGATAGCCACTTATCCCAGGACTGTTTGTTGAAAAGATAGACTTGGCACTTTTGCTGAAAATCAGTTGGTAATAGATGTAAGGATGTATTTCTGGACTCTCTGTTCTATTCCATTGGTCTGTATGTCTGTTCTTTCACCAGAACCACAATTTCTTAATTACTGTGCTTTGTGGTAAGAATTTAAATGGGACATGTGAGGCTTCTAATTCTTCTTTTTCAAGATTGTTTTGGCTATTATGGATCTCTTGTATTTCCACATGAATTATAGTAGTTAATTTTATGTGTCAACTTGATAGGCTACGGTATCCAGTTTTCGGTCCAACAGCAGACTAGGTGTTGCTGTGAAGGTATTTATTAGATGTGACAAAATTTTAAATCAGTAAACTTCGAGTAAAGCAGATAAATTACCCTCCATAATGTGGATAAGCTTCATTCAACAAGTTGAAGGCCTTAAGAAAAAAAGACTGAGGTCCCCATAAAAAGAAGGAATTCTGCTTCCAAACTACTTTTGAACTCCGGGTCAACATCATCTCTGCATTGGGTCCTCAGCATGAGGGGCTGCTCTACAGAATTCAGACTTACAAGCCCCCACAATCATGCAAGTCAGTTACTTAAAATAAACCTATGTTTCAGATGATAGGTAGATGAGAGAGAGAGAGAAATATGACAGATGATAGGTAGGTAGGTAGATAGATAGATAGATAGATAGAGGCATCTTATTGGCTCTGTTTCTCTGGAGAACCTTGACTAATACAGATTTTTAGAATTAGCTTGTTAACTTCATCAAAAAAGGCAGCTTCAAAAAAAAAAAAAAAGAAAAGAAAGATTTCCAAAAGGATTGTACAGAATCTTTGAACAATTTGGGGAGTACCGCCTTCTTAACAATATTAAGTCTTCCAATCCATGAACATGAGCTGTCTTGCAATTTATTTTGGTCTTCGTTAATTTCTTTCAACAATGTTTTGTGTTTTTTAGGTTGCAAGTCTTACACTTCTTTTGTTATATTTATCCCCAAGTATTTTATTCTTCATTGATGTTATTGTAAGTAAATTTTTTTTAATATTTGAATTAAATTTTTGGATTATTTATTGCTAGTGTATAAAAATACATTTGATCTTTGTATATTGATCTTGTGTCTTGTAACATTACTGAACTTATGAATTAGCTGTACAGTTATTTTAGCAATTTTTTATTATTAGCCATATAGTTATTTATTTATATCTTTATAGTTACTAGCAGTAATAGTTAGTTTGCAAATTTCTTAAGTTTTTCTATATGTAATGTCAGGTTATCTATGAATAATTTTACTCTTTCTTCACATTTTTATTTCTTTTTTTTTTGTTAATTTCTTTTTCATTTTGTTTTCTTATTTCTTATATTGTTTATTTCTTTATTTTTTATTCCTTATTTATTTTCTTTATTTAAAAATTGTTTTTCTTGCATAATTTCCTTGGCTAGAATCTTCAAAACAATATTTCATTTTTATAATTTATTATTCAATCACATCAATATACTTGTTTATGCAATCATTTTTTTTTGGAAAGAGAGTTTATCACTATAATAATAATAATAATTTGTAGTAGTAGTAGTAGTAGTAGTAGTAGTAGTTTCAGGTGTACGTAGTAGTAGTTTCAGGTGTACGTAGTAGTAGTTTCAGGTGTACAAAACAACATAATGATTAGACATTTACACCTCACAACGTGATAACCCCAAGAAGTCTCCTACCCATCTGACACCATACATAACTATTATAATACCATTGACTGCATTCCCTATGCTGTACTTTACATCCCATGACTATCTATATATATGTATTTTAATATAGTTGACATTTAATATTACTTTATATTAGTTTCAGGAGTACATCACAGTGGTTAGGCATTTATATAATTTATGAAGTGCTCCCCTCAATAAATCTAGTGCCCATCTGATATCATACATAGTTTTTACAACATTGAGTATATTTCCCATACTGTATTTCATACCCTCATGACTATTTTGTGACTACCAATTTGTACTCCTTAAATACTTTCACCTTTCTCACTCATTTCCCCAATTCCCTTCCCAGCTAGCAACCATTCTCTCTATATATGAGTCTATTTCTGTTTTGTTTGTTCATTTATTCTGTTTTTAGATTCCACATATAAGTGAGAGCACATGGTATTTGTCTTCCTCAGTCTGACTTATGTCACTGAGTATTATATTCTCTAGGTCCATCCATGTTGTTGCAAATGGTAAGATTTCATACTTTTTTAATGGCAGAGTAATAGTCCATTGTATAAATGTACCACAAGTTCTTTAACCAATTGTCTATTGATGACCATTTCGGTTGCTGGTTTCACATCTTGGCTATTAGGAATAGTGCTGCAGTAAACATAGGGGTGCATTTTTTTAGGGGTGCATGTTTTTTATGAGTTAGTGTTTTGAATTTCTTTGGATAAATATTCAGGAGTGGAATTGCTGGGTCATAAGGGTGTTCTATTGCTAATTTTTTGAAGAAACTCCATATTGTTTTTCACAGGGGTTGCATCAATTTGCAGTTTCACCAACAGTGCACAAGGGTTTCCTTTTCTCCACATTTTTGCCGTTTGTTTTTTTATTTATTGGTGATAGCCATTGTGAGAGGAGTAAGGTAGTATTTCACAGTTTTTATTAGGATTTCTGTAATGATTAGTGATCCTGAGCATCTTTTCATATGTCTATTGGTCATCATTATGTCCTTTTTGGAAAAAAAAAATGTCTGTGTAGGTCCTCTGACCATATTTTTAATTGGATTGTTTGGGTTTTCTGGTGTTGAGTTGTATGCGTTTTTTAACAAATTTTGGATATTAAACTCTTATCAGATGTATCATTGGCAAATATCTTCTCCCATTCCATAGGCTGTCGTTTCATTTTGCTGATGGTTTTCTTTGCTGTGCAAAACCTTTTTAGTTTGATATAGTTTCATTTGTTTATTCTTTCTTTTGTTTCCCTTCCCTGAGGAGATATATCAGTAAAATATTACTAAGGATAATGTTTGGGAGTTTACTTCCTATATTTTCTTCTAGGAGTTTTATGGTTTTGAGCCTAACATTTAAGTCTGTAATCTATTTTGAGTTTATTCTTGTATATGGCATAAGAAGGTGATCCAGTTTCATTTTTTTGCATGTATCTGTTTAGTTTTCCTAGCACCATTTATTGAATAGACCGTCTTTACCCACATGTAAGTTCTTGCTTCCTTTGTCATAGATTAAATGACCATATAGGGATGGATATATTTCTGGCTCCCAATTCTGTTCTATTGATCTATATGTCTGTCTTTATGCCAATACCATGCTACTTTGATTATTATAGCCTTGTAGTATAATTTGAAATCAGGAAGCATGATATCTCCAGCTTGGTTCTACTTTCTCAGGATTACGTGACTATTCAAGGTCTTTTATGATTCTGTATTAATTTTAGGATTATTTGTTGTAGTTATGTGAAACATGCCATTGGTATTTTGATAGGGATTGTACTGAATCTATAAATCGCTTTGGGTAGTATAAACATTTTAACTATATTAATTCTTCCTATCCATGAGCATGATATTTGTTTCCATTTATTTATATCTTCTTTAATTTCTCTCTTCAGTGTCTTATAATTTTATGAATATATATCTTTTACTTCCTTGATTAAGTTTATTTTTAAGTATTTATTTTTTATGCAATTGTAAGTGGGATTGTTTTCTAAATTTTTCTTTCTGATAGTTTGTTATTGGTATACAAAAATGCAACCAATATCTGAATAGTAATTTTATATCCTGCTACTTTACTAAAACATTTATCAGTTTTAATATATTTTTGGTGACATCTTTGGGGTCCTCTATATACAGTATCATCTCTCCTGCAAATAATAATAGTTTTACTTCTTCCTTTCCTATTTGGATGCCTTTTATTTCTTTTTATTGTCTGATTGCTATAGCTAGGATTTCTAGTATTATGTTGAATAAAAGTAATGAAAGTGAGCATTCTTGTCTTGTTCCTGATCTTAAGGAGAATGCTCTTAGCTTTTTCCCATTGAGTATGATATTAACTGTGAGTTTGTCATATATGGCCTTTATTATATTGAGATATGTTCCCTCTATTCCCACTTTATTGAGAATTTTTATCATAAGTGGATGTTTGATTTTTATCAAACACTTTTTCTGCATCTATTGATATGATTATATAATTTTTATTTTTCATTTTGTTTATGTGGTGTCTCACGTTAATTGATTTGTTGATATTGAACTAACTTCACATAACAGGAATGAATCCCACTTGATAATGGTGTATGATCTTTTTAATATATTGCAGAATTTGGTTTGCTAATATTTTGTTCAGGATTTTTGCATCTATGTTTATCAGGGATATTGGCCTATTGTTTTCTTCTTTTGTAATGTCTTTGCCCAGTTTTGGAATCAGGATAATGGTGGCCTTATAAAATGAACTTGAGAGACTTCTTTCCTCTTAGATATTTTTGGAATATTTTGAAAAACAATAGGTGTTAATTCTTTCTTCAATATTTGGTAAAACTCGCCTGTGAAGCTATCTGGTCCAGGACTCTTGCTTGTTGGAAGTGTGTTGATTACTGATTTGATTTCATTAGTTGTAATCAGTCTGTTCAGATTTTCTGTTTCTTCTTGATTCAGCCTTGGAAGATAGGATGCTTCTAGGAATCTATCCCTTTCTTGCAGATTGGTATATACTTGCTTGTATTATTTTCTTAAAAATTTTTGTATTTCTGTGGAGAAAATTTTCTGTTGAGAAATAAGCTGATAGTCTTATGGGAGTTGAGCTCCCTTGTAGGTAACTAACTGCTTTTCTCTTGCTGCTTTTAAGATTCTCTTTGTCTTTAACCATTGGCATTTTTATTATGATGTGCCTTGGTTTGGGCCTCTTTGAGTTCATCTTGTTCGGGCCTCTTTGCACTTCTTGGGCTTGTATGTCTATTTCCTTTGCCAGATTAGGGAAGTTTTCAGTCATTATTTCTTCAGATGGTTCTCCAATTCTTGCTCCCTCTCTTTTCCTTCTAGTACTCCTATGATGCAAACATTGTCATGCTTGATGTTGTCCCAAAAGTCCTTAAGTTACCTTTGTTTATTTGTTTGTTTTTCATTGTTTTTTCTCATTGCTGTTCTGATTGGGTGTTTTCTGCTGCCTTGTATTCTAAATCACTAATTAGATCCTCTTCATCTAATTTGTTGATTCCTTTGAGTGTATTCTTCACTTCAGTTACTGTATTCTTTATTTCTGACTGGTTCTCTTTTATAGTTTCTGTGTCCTTTTTTTTTT
>PVJL010007678.1:63169-75293 GCA_004026885.1 Lyroderma lyra | reverse complement strand
CATTTGGGAGCAGGAAATGAGACCTCAGGCCTGTGGAAGGTGGGGAGTTGAAAGGGAACCTCCTGCATAGAACTGGGAACATCAAAGGGCTGCACTTTCCTTGAAGGGAAGACTGGAAGACCGCTGAGAGTCTGGGGACTTTGCCATCTGTTTGAGACCTTGCACAGAAACCTTGTCACCTGAGAGAAACCAGAATTCTAAGTATGCGTTATGAATACTGGATATTCAGTCAGAATTTTCCCTTTCCTGTGTAGTGCAGAATGCCAATTTGAGAAAAGGAGGGAAAAATGCTCCATCCAGTAAAAACATTAGGGTCTGGCAGAGGCCTCTGAGGAACCCCGCTAGGGATAAAACGGGGATCCTGGGCCTATGGGATCTCAGAGGAATTAACCCGGGTGCTGGTAAGCTTAGAATAAAAATCACAGGCCACACTAGGAAGCGAGTTCCGCGAGGGGAAGTAAAATTAATATCCCGAGAATTAGAGAAATCAAATAATGTACAAAGACTGTAAAACAATAATCTTTAAAACTGTGACCATTTTGAATATGTACTGACTATGTGCTAAACACAGCTGTAAGCACTTGGCACGTATGACTGTTCCGACCCATCCAGAAAACCAGAGTCCATTCCTGTCCACACTGTGTGGAGGAGGACACTAAGGCACAGAGTGGTTAACTGAGGTCACGCAGGAAGTGGAGGAGCCAGACCTGAAACAGCAGGCTCAGCCCCGCACTTACCTCCTAGCCCCTGCGGCGGGGCCTGCCGGGCCCTTCCTCCACGGTGATGGCATGGGGCTGCATACTCCGAGAAGTGGCCCAGGGTGACTGAGCAGGTTATTGTGGGGCTGGACTGAGTTTTCTCAGGTTCCAATACTTCACTTTTCCTGAGAGCTGAGGGTAAGAAGGAGGATGTACCTATCATAGCTGTGACAATGATTACCAGCACAGTTTGGACCCACACAGCCACATCTCGACTCATTCCTCCAGAAAGTCCCTGAAGTCCAGTCTCTTAAATGACCACATACTCCAGAGATACCCAAGGCAAGGCTAATGGCCCATTTATTTCTAGCATATTTGAGACAATGACATTTGAGCATAGTCAGGGATTCTGGGCTGTCCCTTGGAGGGAAATGGCTAAGGACTTGTTCTGTTTCGCCAGGTTTGGCCAAGTGTTAGGAAGGAGATCAGTTAATTTCCCCCTTGGAACCTGATGCTATGCTTTGTGTAGGGGAGAGGTCTGCCCTAGATTACTGCACAAGCATAGATGCTATTTCTTCTTGTTTGTGGTAGGGAAGTGGCACCTAATAGTGGTGGGAAAAGTCACTTTTGTACAGCCAGGTGTGCTGGAGTTAGCTTGTACTGGCTCAGAAGAGCTAATTGTTAAGTTCCGAGGAACTTAGAGCCTGTTATTGAGAATTAAATTTGGCAATTGTAAAAATTATGTTATACAAAGTTACAATGAAATTAAATTAAGGTAATAAATACTTTAAACTCATCACTTCCTAATTGTTTTACTATTATCAATGTTCTCAAGATTATGCATGTTTATTGCATCTGTGTGGGAGAAATGCTCTTTAGTAGAGTGCTACTGTGCATCTGGCCCTCACCCTGTGGTCAGTAGTGTCAGGTTGGTAACTGAAATCATCCGTGATGGATATATTCTATTTACACCACAGACACCAGTGAACACCACACACCAACCTCTTGCCTTCTAAGAACCAGTAGTTAAACATATAGCTGCACATCACTGTGTGTACTTACCATTTATTGTGGGACTACTATGTGGTAGACATAGTTTTAGGAGCTTTGTAAATATTTTTCATTCACTCAACCATACTTATTCATTACCTAAAATATGCCAGATTCCATCATCATCATCATCATCATCATCATCATCATCATCATCATCAAACATTTACTAAGTACTTACGATGTGCCTGGCACTCCTCTAAATACTACACATGCATTAGCTGCTTAATTCTTGGAATAACCCTGAAGGCATTACTGTTATGAGCCTCATTTTATGGATGCAAAAACTGAGGAATCGAGAAGTTAAATGATTTTCCCAGGCTCACACAGCTAGTAGTTTGCAGGTGTATTCTGGGATTCCAACAACCTGGGTCTGGAGCCCATGCCCTTACCCACTAAGCTCTCCTGCCTCCTGTTGCCTCCAGGCACCATGGATGCCGCTGTGGACAAGCAAGGCCCCTGCCTTCATGGGACTTACATTTGGTGGATGGGGACACAAACCTTACACAAAAGCACGTATATATGTTGATGTCAGATGGTGGTAAGTGCCATGGATAAAAAGAAAGCACAGGAAGGGTAATAGAAAGAGCTGAAGTAGGGAGGGTATATTTCTTCATTTATCTTATTTTTATTTTCATTATTATTATTTTTTTCTTTTTGGTATGTGGGTAGCTCCCTGACTGGGAATCGAACCCAGGCCGCAGCACTGACAGCGCCAAGGCTGAAGCCTTAAGCCACTACACCATCAGGGAACTCCCATTTATCTTATTTTTAATCTAATACTATCCCCATCTTACAGACAAAGACATTGAGGCTCGGAGAGGTTGAAACCATGTCTAAGGACACACAGCTAATGAGCAGTAGGGCCGGGGCCCACATCTGCAGTAGCCTGGTACCCAAGTCTGTGCATATTCCCCCTCATGCCGGCCTCCCTCTGCTTCTCGGCCCTCCCAGGTAACCAGGCCCTCAGCTGATCTTGAGTTTCCTGTGCGAACTCAGCTCAGCTGGGATCTGCCCTGCACCCACACTCCTTTAGTCCTCTGTCCTCCAAAGCCACACAGAAGGGTAAGCAAGTGTGCAGCTCACAGCGGCAATGAGAGCCACAGGGACCCTCATGAAGCCCGCATGAGTGAATGTAACATCTGCACTGTGGAACCAGCCCCGTGGCCCTTCTCCACATCGGTCACCAAGGGGGCTTTGTCTGTGAAAACAGACTTCTTATGGCTAATATAGGTCACAGGTGGGAAAGGCCAGGGACTGACAGAGTTGAATGGGATTCCATCAGCACTCAGAGCCGTCTCAGAGAATAGGCACTGCAGGGGCTTATGGGAACTGCTCCTTCAAGCACCGCGCACTGCCCCACTGGAAATACTGTATTTAATGTCAACATGGTTTGACCTTTGGTTTTGGTGGCATTTACTAATTCTATGAAAGCAGCCATTCCTCACTTTCCCGATGCCTAATAGCAAATCAGATCATTAGTTAAACCCAGACCAGCCCGTGCTGAGGGAAAACTCTCTTGAATGTTTCCCTTACAACCTGAAAAAAGGCATAGGAAGACCTCCATTATCTCGGTTCATTTAAATTTCTGACATCAGGGGAATAAAAGGAACTTGATGTTTTAGTAATAGTTGAAAACATCAATTTGACATCTTCAGGAAGCCAAGAAAAGCCAGATTTCTCAAGGTGGGCCTGATTCCTAGGTGGCGGAAATCTCTCTTATTACAAATACTTCGGGATCCCTGATCACTCAGGGATAGATAGCTCCCTGGTGTATTAGATTTTTCATTACTGTCTTATCAAATTATCACAAACTTAACAGCTTAAAACAACACTCATTTTTTTTTTTTTTTTTTTTTTTTTTTTTTTTTTTTTTTTTGCTTTTTGGTATGTGGGTAGCTCCCTGACTGGGAATCGAACCCAGGCCGCAGCACTGACGGCACCAACACCGAAGCCTTAAGCCACTACACCATCAGGGAACTCCAACACTCATTTTTTATCTCATAGTTTAGGCTAACGTCCAGGTGGGCTCAGGTGGGTTCTCAGCTCATGGGCTCACAAGGCCAAAATCAAGGTGTTGGCCAGGCTGGGCCCTTACGTGGAGGCTCTCAGGGGGAATCTGTTTCCCGGCTCATTCAGGTCATTAGCAGAGTTCAGGTCCTGATAGCAGGAGGACTGAGCTCTCAGTGTCCTTGCTGCTCCCAAATGGAGGTCATTTTCACTTCTGGAGGCCACCTGGGTATCTGCAGCCCTATTCACAATAGCCAAGATATGGAAAGACTCTAAGTGTTTATCAGCAGATGAATGAATAAAAATCTGATATATATGTATGTGTGTATATGCATGTATATGTATATATATGTGTGTGTATGTATGTATATGTGTATACATACATATATGTGTGTACACACACACAGATGAGGCGGGACAATGAATTTCACAAACTCATTCTAGAAAAAGTGCCACACACCTCATTGCTGAATATCATGATGGTCACCTATGAAGTACTCTCCATGGGAAGCTATGCACTGATGCCAGCGCCTAGTCACCCTTCAAAGCAATTTTGTTACTATTTTTCTGGGATGGTTGTCAGAGCTGTCATCATGCCCAAAATCTGACAATTAAGTTTGTGAACTTGCCACCATGTGCTTAGGTACCAGCATTGTACCAACAACTTGTAAGCATACGGTGGCGAGTTCGTGAACTTAATTGTCATATTTTGGGTATGATGACATCTCTGACAACCATTCCAGAAAAAGAGTTCCAAAATTGCTTTGAAGGGTGGACTGGGCACTGGCGTTGGTGCATAACTTCCCAAGGGGAGGACTTTTAAGGTGACCATAGTGATATTCAACATTGAGGTATATAGCACTTTCTCTGGGATGAGTTCATGAAATTAATTGTCTGACCTCACACACACACACACACACACACACACACACACACATACATACCAGAGGGCATGTCATCCTCACCACAACTCCGTTAAGTGTATTTTGCTAGCTCAGTTTCAAAGATAAAGAAACAGGCTAGGAAAGGTTAAGGAATTGCTAAGGCCATGTTATGTGGAAGGGGCAGAATTGGGATCAAACTCCGAACTTGATTCACTGGTCTCTCCCCAGTGCTGGCAGCAGCTGCTCAGACAGGGCAGCTGTGGCTTAATTTGGCTGGATTTGTGTTGGTGCCACCTTAACACACTTTATATTAGAACTCGGGGATTTTGACCTGGTTTTATATATTGCTGAGTCTTCTGGGGGAAATCCAGCTCTTGGTCATTCAGTGCTCTATCACCTAATTTCTTTTTAACCTATGACTTTTTCTTCTCCTTAGAGAAATAAAAAGAACGGAAAGTGAAATATGCTCGTTTTATTACTTGTTATTAGCTCCAGTAAAATGATTTAGATGGCATAATTTGAAAGGGAGAGCCAAAATGGAGCTATAGGAATTCACGTGATTCCCATTAATTTTTACAGAAAGGAAAAAATGGACTTAGTGCCATAAGCTCAGAGTTTGAGTTGAATCCTAGCTTTGCTGCTTGGTCTGCAAGCAAGTCTGAGCCTCGGTTTCCCCAGCAACTAAACAACTACTCTCTTATGTTTACATCATGGTTCACTTAAAAAGTCCATCAATATTTAATGAACACCTTGTGCCCAGCATTATGCTAGCTAAAAGGAAGAACGTAGAGAACTATCATGTTGCTGGTTTGCTGAACATTTGTGGGGAACGGGAAAATGTGTTCTCCCAACTGTTAGACCTTGTATGAGCGTCACTTCTGCCCTGAAAATCATCTGAAGCATCTCACATGCTCTGCTTTGGCTCCTAAATTCTGAGGATTTATTTAGTTTCCTGATGCCTTTGGCTACTGCTCAGCTGCTTGTCCCCTTCCACTGGTCCAGGAGTCGATCTAATCCATTTGGTGGCAAAGGTCTGGTTGCATTTGAGACAGCGCTTCTCTGCAGAGCTCGCCACCTTCCCCGGGTGGGCCCATTCTGACCAAATGCTCTGGGATCCGGGCCTCCATGAATTCCATGACTCACCTCATTTGGACCTGTTTCACCTTTAAAGACAGACAAAGCAAAAAGAAAAGAGAAAAAAAAAAAAAAGAAAAAAAAAAGTCCTTCCCAATGGCTCAGTATTAACTGATAGGAAATAATGAACGCTTATAACTGAGCATGCTCAACAATGTAAGCCTTCCTGCCCCACGCCCAGGAGTGGACATGGCAGTCTGCCTAACGGTGCCGGCAGACTTGTCTGCGTTTGCCATTCTGAGCCCTGCGCTGGTCAGCTCAGCTCAGGAGCAGAACACTGGAGTCTGCAGTGAGCTGCTGCAAGAACGTGGCAGATGAGGTCAGCCTCCAAGGTAAAGCAGGAGGACTCAGCGGACGGTGGATACACTTGGCCACGCCAGAAGGCCCACTCTGAGGAGTGCTTAGTCACCGTGCTACTGATGGAGACTTAGGAAACATCCAGGTGCAGCTGCGGGAGTGTGCTTAGGCCTGGGTTTCACTGCAGGGAGGATGTGTATAATAATACTTTGGAAGGAGAGGTCTGGTGAAATGACCAGATGCACTGGACCCGGGAGGAAGAACTGGGCAGACAAGTGGCACCAACACCGACCATGAGTACATCAATGTGCCTGGCAGTCACGAGCATGTGGGTCCTCAGAAAGGTCCTATTTTGGCTCAGACTTTGCATAGCCTGATGGAGTCCCTCAAGACCAGTGGTTCTCAACTGGGAATGATTTTGTCCCCCAGACACATTTGGCAATGAGCTCTAAGAGCAAGTGGTGACTCAGGAAGGAATCGAGCATCTTCTTGGCCAGGTTTCCTCTTCTCGCTCCTCAGTTGCTGATGCCCCAGTTTGAGGCGGGGGATGTTTGAAGTGTCATGAGCCAGAAAGAAATGTCAAAACCTCGTAGAAAGGGGTGACCAGAGGGTGATGGGGGTGCAAATGTGCTGAGGAGGTGCCCACTGTTTTCTTATTTTGACTCCTCTTTCCATCCCTGTCTTCCCTCAAATGCTAGGGGCCTACCATGTTCCAAGCACTTTGGGGGGCACAGAGAATGCCTGATATCCAGATCCCTAAAACTACTAATCTTTGCCACCACCTCCCAACAGATGGTTCCACTGGTTTTGCAGGAGCAAAAGCAAAAAGATTCCTTGGGACACTGTTTCTCAGACCCCACTTTGCCCTCTCAAGAGGTTTCTGTTCAGCAATAAATGACATTTGTCATGAATATAATTGGGGGGGGGGGCGGTGCTGCCAATGATGAAATTTTTTTGAGCTTCGTGGTCACAGAAAGTTGCAGCAGTTAAGAAATCTCCCACCCTTTTGTGTCCAGGAGCGGCTAACTACAAAGGACCACCACATCCCGTGTATCCCCATGTCCATCTCCAGCCTTCCTCATGGCTCCTGGGAGACTCACAGGTGGCTCTCCTGTTTACCTGCTTCTACAAAACCCTGAGGCCCTTTCCTTTGCTTTGAGAGGTTCCTCATTAATGCGCACTCTCCTGGTTGCAATTGCCTGAATACAGTTCAATCTTTAATTGTCTTATACATTTTGTCCTTTCCACTTGTCTTTCCTGTCACTTCTGTGACTGAGTTCTCTCAATTTCTTTACCTCTCTGAGCCTCAGTTTCCTCATCTGTAAAGGACTGTTACTTTCACCTCTGAGAAGTATGAGGATTAAACGAGACAACGCGTGAGAAAGAACCAAGCTCTGCCAATAGCAAGGGCTCAGTATTAGCCCCTCTCCTTAGGAGAAAAGAATCCCAGCACTATGGGTGGCAGTGTGGGGACTGGTTAAAGGAGAGGGAATACGCCAGTGTAACCTTGCCCCTACAGGTGGGAAGACAACCCCGAGTGGGTGCCCTGACACACGGGGAACGGCGCGTGCAGGAGCCCAGGGCATGGGGGCACACACTGCAGCGCTACCGAAGGTTGGAGGCACGTCTCCCTCCCCTCGGGGAAGCAGATGTCCTGCTCCATTTGGGAGCATGTGGAGGCAAGCCTGTTGCCCACTGACGCTGAGATGATCAGAGAAGTGATTTGCCTTCACAACCCCATGGCAGGTGGAGTGGCTGGGTGGGTGGTGGGTGCCCCCAGTGCAGGGTTGCTAAGTATTTCCTCGTGGCTCCATCAGGCAGGTAGGCGGGCCAGGTGTAATGGTAGCGTTCACATCTCAGGCCAGAGGTCACAGATCTGGGGACGGGTGAGGAGTGAAATTTCTGACCACGCTACATGAGGGTTCCATAATTCTCCCAGCTCTTCACGGAGCCCCCTCCGAGGTGCCTGGCGGCTTCCAAACACACTTCAAGATTGCTGGAAAGGAGGAAAGTTGAAGAAACTGGGAACATTACGTGGACATTTACAAGAGAGACAACAAAGTCACCGCTTGACCATTCAATCGGAAACTCAAACTGCAGCAGTTAGCATTCCCGGGACCCCAGCTTTAGAAACACGAATGCGAAGTAACCAGGAAAGCACTGGCTCCTGAAAAGCGGCCACCGGGTGCTTTGCATCACGTGGTATCAGCCCGAATGTCGCATGAGAATTCTCCAGATTTTAACCTCTGAGGAAGAGACTGTGTTGGAGACCTTGACAAAATGATGGCAGTCTATTTGCTGCTTTCTCTAACTCACTGAGCGATGGGCCTCAGTGATGTTTTTATTGTTTTGTTTTCATGTTTCCCATTCTTTCCTCCTTGCTATCGCCTTTTACATTTACTTCTTACCCCATCAAGGCTGAATTATCCACTAAGTACAGTAGGCACAGTGCCTAGGGCTCACAAAACGGTTTTCTTTCCAAATCAGAAAAAAAGGACTTTTAGGTAAAAAAACAAAAAGTTCTACTATACTCTATTAATATTATATCTTCATCTATATGTCAATGCATAAAATATAATTTAAATTTTTTTTCTTTTATGGAAGAAGGGGCCCATGAGTGCAAATATGCCGAGGGCCCACGGAGAGCTACAGGGCAGCTGTGAGCAGTCGGCTGTTTGCCATTTAGGACCTTAGGGACACAGACCCTGAGGGGTTACACTGGCCTCTCCGGTGCTGAAGCTAGAGCGAGGCCCAGGGCCGGCGCTCCAGGCCTGCGGTCTCCGGGTTCAGCACGCCTGCCTTTTGTAAGCAGCATCTCACACCTGCCGGTGCCAAGAGGTTCTGCTGCTGGCACCCCTGGTGTGGCATCAGCAGCCACACTCCAAGGCTTTTGGAAGCTGGCAAAGTATAGTGGCAGGGACCCTTAGAAACCCTGGTTTGGATATTACAGAAAGACTAGAGTTAGGACTAAACTGACTATTGTTCAAAGCAAAAATCAGGGCACATCATCCAATGTGGAAATTTCTTCCCCATCTTCCTGAATTTAAATTTAAATGTTTATGTAATGGAAACCCTAAAAGACAGTCACATGACTGACTAATGACCTTTAAGACAATAAAATTGTGTGAAAATCAGTACCCAAACTGGCAAGGAGAGCCTAGCTCCCAATCTGGCATTTGAGTATTTGCCACTCAGGTGGCCCAGAAGGTCCAGGCCCCAGGCGCACAGCAGGTGTCCCCTTCCCTGTGAGAACAGTGCCAGTGTCCCTTGTGGAGCCTTGTTGCTCCACCCTCACCTGGCTCAGTAACAGTAACGACCATTTCGGAGCTGCTACTCTATGTCATACCCTTTTCGTGAGTTATATCTGAACAATACAAAATCCAAAGTGCGTATTAAAATTTTTATTTCACAGACCAGAAGCATTGAGTAACTCGCAATGACATAGAGCTAGTAGGAGTGTTGCACAAAAATTCTAATTCTGTTTAGTCTGACTGGAAAGGCCCCGGGCTTCTGATGTTTACAGGTAGCTGCAAATCACGGGGCCATTTGGAATTGTGAATGGAAATGAACATTCCAGGGGAGGAGGGATGGGAGTCTTGATGGTGGCTCCCACGCTGGCCCCTCTGAAAGTCCTCCCCGTCACAAAGGCTCCCTGGGCCCTCTTCTACTTTCCTCTCAGGCCAGGTCCACCCCAGCTTCCAAAGGAGGGGTCCCCCAGCTCGACTTCTAGCCTCCAGCGCCCTCTCCAGGCCTCTTTCTTTAGCTTCTGGGCGCAGCGCAAACCCCCACCCCTCCTGGACGACCTCCACAAGGACCCCACCGAACCCGGCCTTCCCCTTCTCCACTTCCCTGTTGATTTCTGCAAGTGGAGGATTTTGTGCTTTGCAGGAAGCAGCATCAACTTCACGTCCTGGAGGGTTTCAGGCCTCAGAGCTCCAAACGAACAGGGCAAGAAGGTACAGACTGTTCCTGACCATCGTGCCCCCGTTCCGATGCCCTCCGCAATCAGCTTTCCACCCCTGCGGGGACCTGTGACACCCCAGCACCCCAAGAAACAACGCCACTCCCCTCAGAGAACTTCAGTTTCCTTCAAGGGAACACAAGAGCTCTTTTTGAAAATGATGTTGCCACCTGGCTAGGACAGCCGTGCCTTCAGTACAGGCCCAGCGGTGCCCGAATGTTCGGAAGCCTGAACGGGGACGTGCAAAGTCAGTTAAGCGTTAAGTGCCAATTCACGTCTTCTCTGGCTCTCTGCGTGCGTGCACTTTATGTCACCAGCTGGACTGTAAGTTCTCGGTGGCCGGGGGGAGCCTTACACTTTGTCTCCTCTCTTTCGCCTGTCGGTGTCCCGGACATGGTTGGTACGTTCCCACATGCTCCCAACCAGGCCGTCTGTTTTCATAGGCGTTGAGCCTCCTCCAGATCATTAACGGGGCCATTGAGATGGAGTCATCCGTTTGGGCCTGTGTAGAGACTTGGCTAGCTCTCACTAATTTCTGTTTCATCGAGCCCCACGTAAGTGAGGGCACACAGCAAATTAGATTTTAAGATATATGGATCTTGGAACCAACAAAACCCGAATAAACGATATTTACTGCCCTAGAGAAAGGACATTGCTTCAGTTCTTGTGTGTGGACTCACTTCCTTCAATCGAGTTAAGGGCGGTTTAGACCTCAGGGGAAGACGTGAGAGCCATGGTGGGCATGCACACCCTTCTCCTGTGGTCAGCCTGCCAGCAGTCTCTCAAGGAAGCAGGGAGGTGGCAGTGGGTCTGCCACGAGTCCTCAGACCTCCCAGTTTCCACATTTCCGCCTGAACTTCTTGATTATGTCTCCTGATTTTCATATACTCTTGGCATCAACGATACCCTAGTGGCCTTAGAGCCGGGGGGTTTAAGTTAAAGACCTGCCAAGCTAACCAATTGGCACGTTCCAAGGTATACAGGACTGATTTTTAAGGCCTTAGGAATCAGACAAATGGATCTCGACCTGTGGCAGCAGGAGAGAGATGTGGGGAGGGGATGGTGGTGAATTATTCTGAGCCATCCTGCTTAGAACTCAATTCCCACAGCCAGTTCTCATGCCCTATTCTCTCTTTCTAACACACATTTATTTTTAAATAAATAATATATGGGTGTGGTGCAGAAGCAAAAATATTCAAAAAGGTTGATGGTGACAGGTAGGGCTGTCTCCCATTCTTGCACCTCCTACCTAGATTCCTTCCCCAAAGGTAGTTGCCATGATCAGTTTCTTGTATATCCTGCAAGTCACGTTTTACACATGTGCAAAAACCTGCATATATGTTTCTTATTCTTTAAGGAAGTAAATGTTGGCATTCGAACCAACTCTCACATACTCTGATCTTTTTCATTTAACAATTATAATATCTTGGAGATGAGTCCATGTCAGTTCATACTGAGCAGTCTCAGTTTTTAATAGCTTTCTAATATTGAATCATAAGAATGTTTCATAATTTTTTAGAAAGTTCTGTATCAATAATCAGCTAGCTTTCAACAGTTTGCTTTACAAGCAATGCTATGATGATAACTATATATGTATGCACATGTGTGCTGGTATGTATGTACGATGTTCATCAGAGATTTTCCTGCTATCTTTGCATTTGGACTTATTTTGTCAAGGTAGAAAATTCTTAGGTCATATCTTCTCTCAAGGACTTTAGAAGCATTTTTCACTAAACTGCTTTGTTTTATTTTGTCCTATGCTTGGCCATTTATCATTTAGTCTGTTTACTAGTTAGCCTGTTTCTTTCTCTGTTTATAAGACTCAGTTTTGTTTTGTTTTTTGTTTAGCTCTCTAAGGATTCTTTTTCTTTGAAGTCTTGTTATTTTACCAGATAATCTCTGGTGCTGGTGATGTGATGGTTCATCTTTTCAATCAGTAGAACCAAAATTTCTTGAATTATTGAAAGTTTTATTTAATCATATCTTTAAATAATGTTTTTGTTGCTTTATTTGAATTACCTTCTTTTGGGCCGCTAATTATGTGTAAGTTTCTTTTCTTTTTTCTCTTTTTTTTTTTTTTTTTTTTTTTT
>PVJL010007678.1:0-63069 GCA_004026885.1 Lyroderma lyra | reverse complement strand
TATGGCATTTGCAATTTGTTCTTTTGTTTTTGATAGTTTTAATTTAATTTTATTTATTTTGGCCAGCTCATATTTTATATACTTCTATTGTCTTGCCACATCTTCTCTGAACTCTTTTATTTCTGTTCTAAAAATTTGTTTTTATGGAGGTAACTTCTTTATTATGATTATTTTTTAAATTGTATTATCTTCAAATATTTCATTTGTTCTATCTACAGTGGTTTTCTTGTTTCTTGTTTTTTCAACTGCTTTTGCTTTTCCTATTGTTTTTATTCCTTTTTTTTTTCTTATAATTCCTTTATGGTCATGTGCTTATTCTTTTAAGTTAATAATCCTTAAATTAGTTGAGTCCTTCCTGTAGCAGCTTCTTATGGGAGATTTGTGTCTGGGACGGGCCAGAGCTCCTTCCAGGCAGGTAAGGGTCTTGCCTGTGCTGGCATCGTGCCCCCAGCGTGCCTTCCTCCAGTCCTGGTTCCTCCCGAGCCACACGGGCTGGCACAGCAGCATATTCCCAGTTCTGAGTCTGTCTCTCCTCCTAGCCTCCTGACATACAGCTCCTTACAAACACGGCTTGTCCGTGTGATCCCTCCGTTAGCCCCGGTTTCTCAGCTTCTCGAGGTTTTGGACCAAAGGGTCTACGGAAAACTCTATTACCACACTGTGGTTTGCCCCTAATGGTGTGTCCCTACTTTAGGACTCATTGCTGCTAGCTTTGCCTAATCTAAAGCCATGGGCACCCTCTCTTGGCCCTTCATGCACCCCTGCGCCTTTACTATAGTTTGAGAACTTTCTTCTATATTATGGTTTGGATCACAGATGTCTACTAATTTCATCAGAGGCAGAAATTTTCTTTCTTTCCTTTTTCAAGATTTCTTAGGAAGAGAGGGGAACACTGTGAAACCAGAAGTGTGCTCTTCATCGCAGACCCTCCAGAAAGGCGGGGTCCTAACCAGACTCTGGAGTGTACCCCATTATTTCTGCCTCTGTCATTCACACCTGTGTGACCCCCCTTTGGGGGTGGGCAGGACCCCTGTGACTTGCTTCCTCCCAAGAGAATGTGACAGAGATGGTGGGAAACTATTTCCAAGATTATGCTACATAATACTGCGAACTGTCACACCAGGAGAACCTTGCTGTGTCTGACGAAGCAAGAGGCCATGAGGTAGAGGCCCGCGTGTCAAGAACCTGAGGATGGCTTTTGGCCAAAAACCATCTAGGAACAGAGAGCAGTCTCAGGTCAATAGCTGACAAGAAAATAAGGGCCTTAATCCCACAGCCCAGAAGGACCACGTGAACTTGGAAGTGAATCTCTCCCCAGTCAAGCTCTGAGACAAGATCGTGGCCCCGGCAGACACTTCAACTGCAAACTTGCCAAGGACCCAGCCAATCTGTACCTAGATTTTTGACCACAGACACTGTGTTATTTTAGTTTGTGGTGATATTGTCACACATCAATAGACAACTAATAGAGCATGTCAGGACTATGTTGAAAACAGACCATGACCGGCAGTTTCGAAGGTTCCGGAAAGGACACCACTGTGTCTGCTCACATCGGGCTTGTAGCTTAGTGTTGAAGCACTTTGGTTTTGCAATCGAATGGATATGTGTTCAAATACCAGGCCCAGCTGGAGTAACATGGTCTCAGGTCAATAAGGAGCTGTATAGCCCGGGATGAGTTGTTTAATTTATCTGAGCTTTAAATTTCTCACTTTTAGAATATAAGTGTCAATTGGACTCAACAATGCAAGGTTGAGAAGGTGGCTTAAATGAGATTCATAACCTAAAATGTTTGTCATGGTCCCTGGTAGAAAAGAGTGCTCAGTGAGCACTGTCCCAGCAGTGCTCTGGGGGGCTGGTTCCTGGTTGCGGAGCCACTGGCAGATTCCAGGGTGTGGCTTCGTTTTCAGGGAAGTCTGCTGTGGTGGAAGGAGCACTGGACTGGAAGTCAGAAGTTCTGGATTTAATTCTTTCTGTGACACTGGTGAGCTGGATGACACTGGTTAAGTCATTTCATCCCGGTGAGTTTATTTTGTCATAATAAATTGACATGAATTTGCGTCTGCTTATGTCATAAGGGTCCTAGGATGGGTGTAAAGTGCTTTGTGAGCAGTAACAGGGTTACATGAATGTGAGCATTATTACCGTTAATAAAAATGTCATATGATAAAATGGGAATTAAAATCTGGGAGGGGGCTTTTAGAATGAAGGCCTGTGGCATACGTGGCAGAGCCAGGACAGGAGCTAGCCCTGACCACTCAGGAAGCAACCCAGATGTGGCACGGTGCGTGAAAGCTTGGGCACCAGGGCAGGACTGCCTGGGTGACAATCCTCCTCTGCCACCATCTGCCTGTGAGGCCTGGGAAGCACTTTACCTGTCTGTGCTTCAACCTCCTCATCAGTAGAACAAGAGTAACAGTCACCACTCCAATGTGATGACACATTCCAGCACCATGGAGTCTAAACCTCGCGAGGAATGGCGTGTAGTAAGTGCTCAGTAAACACCAGCCGCCTCCTCACTCTCTCAGACCACTTTATAGGATGAGGAAGCACAAGCTGGGAACCTTGGTGACCACCACGGTTCCTTCGGGTCTCCATTCTTGTTGGGGGAATGAATTTCAGTGTTTGCTCCAATTCAGCCATCTGGCACTTTCTGTTTGTCTCCTTCTGAGGAATCCATGAAAACTGGTTAAAGAGAGAGCCGATTTTGACCAAATCAAGGACAATAAAGGACATTAGGAAACTGCTCAAATCAATCTGTGATGTAGTCTGCTCTCTTAAAGTAAATGATGACTGATAAAGCATTTAAAATTTGTATGGAGAAGAAGTTACAAAGATCAATGTTTGCTGTAGCTAAAAAAATAAAAGTTCATTATGTTAGGACAAAATGGCATAAATTTCCCCAAATATTTTTATTACATGAACTCACACCCTTTATTGGAAGTGACTGAGTAACATAATATTTTACTTTATTGAAAACAAATTCCCTTTGGAAGATGATTTCCTCCTTATCCTCAGAGACTCTGAAATCTGAGATTAGATTCAGAATTCAATTTCGAGTGACTTAAGGAAATAAAACCTTTATAACTTTTCCCTCTAAATTATGGAAGATCAAAGCCTGAATACTCCCCTTTAAAATAATTTATTATAGCATGTCACACCTTTGACATGTCACACTATGTGACATTTAAAAAGTAATAATTTTTCAATGAATTTAACTTATTACATTAATTTAAAAAGATTTTTCTTTTATGAATTACCATTAAAACTTGGTTTTTGTGTAATGACAGTCACGTCAGTTTAAACTAGAAAAAGTAATAGAATATTAAAGCTATTAGGCACCTACTGGAATATCTCATTGAATTCTATAAGAGCCCTATGAGATGGGCGGAGAAACTGAGCCACAGAGAGGTTATCCAGAGTCCTGGTGGCAGAGGGATCTAATCCCAGCTTTACTCAAATTCTAAGCCTTTGTTCTTTCCCCTATAGGTGCCACCCACCTATTATTCAAGGACTTCTAGTGACAACCTGCCCTCACCACATTTTCTCACAAATGAGAAAATCCAAGTCTCTCAGAGGCAGAGGGACCCTTTCCCTGCTCCGCCATCAGCTGCTGAGGATCAGGGTGTGCTCAGTGGCAATCATTTCTGGGCTGTCCTCCCTCTGCCTTGCCCTGTGATGTGAATTGAGATAATTTATTTAATCTCTGAGCTTTAGTTTTCTTATCTATAAAATGAGAATAACTTAGTCATAAGGATGTTCTGAGGGTTAAAAGAGCTTATTGTATATAGAATGCTTAGCACCAGTGCCTGGCACATAGTAAGTGACAAATTAGAGGTAATCATTTTCAGCAACATCAGTAATAATAGTAGGAAATGCAAACTAGTGCCTGAGTTCTGATAAAGGACTTGTGCCAATTTGTGATCGCTCTGGTCCAGTTACACAGACATGCCATCCTTCTGACTGGGGCACGTTATCCTTCCTATTTACCGCTTTAAGCATTTACAGAAGCAGGTTAGCCTCGCTTTCCATAGCGTTCCCTTGCACAGAGAATGTACTTACATACAGCGGACAGACTATGCGTGCATACAAACACAGCGGGTGCTATAATTCCTTGGCACTGGCCACTAATTTCCTGGGCCTCTCGAGAAATGTGGAGCTGTGCTTTTGCTCTTTGCAGACCCCTGGGACCCCACCCTGCTGGTCCTTCTGATGAGTCAGCCCTGATAGGTCCAGATTCATTACCAATCCCTGGGGCTCTCTGGGAACTGGGGCCCTGCTAATTTGCCTGGGTACCAGCGCCCAAGCCCTCCCCTTTCCGGTAGCCGCTGGCCCCTCGGCCTTCTGATCACATCACAGTAGCTCTTAATTGCCCATGCTCCTTGTTTTTCTCTTTTTCTCCGAGTTAAGCTCAGCGTGTAGCTACTTCTGTGCTAATTGTTCATTTAATATGCCTCCCGTTTGTCAGTGGACTGCATCTGCGCCTTTTTTCCTTCTCTATGAAAAAGCCCTTATTGTTCTCCTAATCCCTCCTGTGTGTTTTTTCTGTCCTTATCTTCCTCTGCAAGCTCTTACTGACACAGCAGATTCTTACCTTGCTCCCGTGTTCCCCTAAGCACAAATGGTGGTTTAACCCCTTGATATCAGATGCTTTATTTATAAATCCATATAGGTCTTTTCTATCCTCTTCATGCTCTTGTTTCCCTCCACCTGACATTAATTTGAAGAGAATTCCCTTGTTCATCCCTGAGTGAATGCCTTAAGGACAGTCAGGAACGGAACACGAGTATGTGGAGGCCGCTTCTCTTTGAATTTGATGCTTAATACCTACAGCTATTCTCTTCGTTTGCCATTTATGTCTCTATCTACATCCACATCTATATGACACGTGAGTTGATGTGGAATATGGCAGCTGGGAGTGAACTGTGGGTATGGGGAGTGCTCAGAAATCAGCATGCAGGCACCTAAGTCCATAGCCACACAGTGCAATCCCTGACTCCCCAGTGGTGGCAGGAGCATAACCTTGTCATCCCTAGTCTAGTCCTCACCAGGTTGCAATATTGCTCATAAGTCCTCTAGAATTTTAAAACACTATAGAGATAAGGAACTATTGTCCTGAAATGCCCCCTTCATCTGTCTAAAAAGTTCTACTAGCCATTAAAGAGCCATTTTCATTTCAAGTCTCTCCTCTCCATGCAATCCTCCCTGACAGTATCCGAGAACCACAAGGGCACTCATTATTCCACATGGATTTTGGCATTGGGTCGAATTGTTTCTGTATCTTACTGTGTATGCTTTTCTATTGTGTTTCTTTGCCTGCCTAATTGTCTAATATGTGTAGCTTTAACTCCTAAAACATGTGTAGCTTTAACTCCTAAAACATGCTGCAATTTACTTAAAGGCAGAGCCACTTGCTAATGCTTAGGCATCGGTCACCCTTTCATTTTAATCTCTTACTGGATGCTTCATTGTGCATCAGAATGCCTTGGGGCCTGGATTCAAAAGATTTCTAGGTCTTTCCCAGCCAAGTTGAATCAGCAACTTCAGGTGGGGGAGGAGAGAGGGGGTGGGAGAGTGAAGGACCAGAACTGTTATTTAAATGAACTCTCAGGAGCTTAGGATGTCAACCAAAGTTTGCTAACAACTATTTTTAGAACTGCCTCAAAAACAGTTTTGAGATTATTTGCACTATCCTCTCACTAAACCAAGCCCATGTCACACATACATACACACTTTTTAAAAAAGTTTAATCTGGGAACACCTAACAAACATAAATGAGCACTTACTATGTGCCAGACACTGTGGTAGTTGTGGAGAGGAATAAGCCATGACCTGTGCCCTTGAGGACTTTACAACGAGAAGAAGACAGACCACAAACCTAACTGGAGTACAAAGCTCCGAACAAAAACATGGCTAAAGGACCAGCCTGCTTCCAGGTCGTGGAACAACCTGCAACATAGTTCGTACAGCTGAGGTACTATTTGTCCATCCTGTCCCAGGAGTGGCAGGCTTGAAGTTCATTTTTCTTCAGTTTCAGAGGTGGGGGAGATGCATTCAAGCAAAAAGAAAGCAAAGAAAGAACATCAATGTTGGTTATTTTCCATGGGGCCAGCACTTCCTCCATGACTCAGACCCAAGTACATCAGCCTTCTATCCCAGAATAAACACCAGCAGGCCGAGCTCAACGTGTGGTGCACAGTAGGCAAGTATGAGTGGTTGTGGGCTGGCTGAGGCCTCTCAGCCGGATGCGCGGCCAGGAAAGAGAGCTGTCCTCATGTACACTCAGGACCCAGGCTTGGGGCAGATGGTCAAGACACGTGTTCTCTGGTCTCAGAATAAATTCCTGGTTCAGTGACACTACTCATTCATGACAACCCATGGATAAATGAAGATTGGCGATTTTTACTGACCCCTCCAGCATTCCTACTTCTCAAAACAGTGCCTATCATTTCAGAGTATCTACCACTTGAAAACAGCTTATTGTAGTGGTGCCATGGCAACAACACCAAAAAGCTTTCCCTCATTTGTACCAAACGAGAATCAGAGGTGGTTGAAGAACAAATAGAAACAGTCTGTAGTTCAGTATGAGAAGACATTTAAAGAAATTGGCAGGAGGAATTCCTGCCCCTGCAAATCGACAGGCTTGGTTTCTCTCCTCTGTCTCCTGCACTTGTGAGCCTTGAAATGCGACAGGAGCCTGGATTCGGTTGGCTTTTCTGAGTCATCGCTTCTCCCATTGGTCCATCACAGGAACATTCTTTGCTGGTGATGTGGTGGATATTTATGCGAATACCTTGGCTAGCGGTAGTATTTTGTTCGGACCAGTGCCTCTAACTCTCTGGGTCACTCCTAAGTCATCACTTCGGCAGGCAGCAGTCCCTTTTGCAATATGAGAGGTTTAGATTAGATCAGTGTTTTCCAAACCTGGTTGTACATTGAAGAGTTTGAGAGCATGTAAAAAAATAGAGATTCCAAAGACCAATACAGATCCACTGGCTCTCAATCTTCTAAGGAAGAGCCCTAGGAAACTGCCTTTTGCCGGCACTCTGGTGATGTCAGTGCAGGCAGGCCTCTGTGGGACCCTGAGGACCAGGGGCCCAGATGCTCCCAAGGTCCTTCTAGCTTTGCATTCTGTGCATTCGGGACCCCACAGCCAGGCTGCACCCAGTTATCTCCTCCCTGACAGCCCCTTCTTTGGGGACTCCTTTGGGCACTGGGAGGCCTAAGAGTGAGTTCTTTGCTGCAGCGGGCGAGCTGCTTATCAGCCCCACTGAGATTGCTGAGTAATGGTGATTTTTCTTTTTCCAGAATAATACTCAGCCTCTGTGAAGCGCTTCATGCCTATTTTCAAGCCCTTGCACACACTTCCACACAGGACTGGAATCAAGAACCACCTCTGTTTGTCTAGTTGTGTGAGCTAAAATCTGCAGATGACGACCAGGGTGATGTTGGCCTGGGAAACTGGAGATGAAAAATCAGACAAGAGCTTAGCAGCATTTTTCGGTATATAAATCACCCAGTCCAGCATTTCACGCTGAGTAAAGCAATCTCCTCATCATCCAGCAGAGTAAGATTCATGCCAGGTAAAAAAGAATAGTCAGCTGATTTCCTATCTGTGGAATTCTTGAAGGGTAGAAGAGATAAACGGGGGGAAAAACTACCCTTGAACTGGAAAATTTTGAGTCATTGTTCCAGTCTGATTTAATCTAACCCGAAAGCTAATAGTTAGCAGAGGCCACACTTAGAAAGTGAAACCTAGTTCAAATCAGCTAAAAGAAAGCTTGCTGTGCAGAAGCTTTTTACTTTAATATAGTCCCATTTATTTATTTTTGCTGTTACTTCCTTTGCCTTTGAGGTCATGTTCATGAAGACGTCCCTGAACCTGAGGTTTATAAGTTTAATACTGACGTTTTCTTCTATATAGTTTATTGTTTTGGGTCTCATGTGGAGGTCTTTAATCCATTTTGAGTTAATTTTGGTCTATGGTGACAGTTCACAGCTCAGCAAAAGAAACCGTCAACAAAGCAGAGGGACAACCAACCAAATGGGAGGAAATATTTGTAAACATGCCTCTGATAAGGGGCCAATATCTAAAATATATAAAGAACTCGTACAACTCAACAACAATAAAACAAACAACCCAATTTAAAAATGGTTGGAGGACCTGAACAGATACTTCTCTCATGAAGACATACAAATGGCCAGCAGACATGTGAAAAAATGCTCATCCTCATTAGCTCTCAGGGAAATGCAAATCAAAACCACAATGAGGTACCACCTCACACCTGTGAGAATGGCTGTTATCAACAAGACAAGGAATAACAAGTGCTGGAGAGGATGTGGAGAAAAAGGAACTCTGGTACACTGCTGGTGGGAGTGCAAACTGGTACAACCACTGTGGAAGGCAGTGTGGAGGTTCCTCAGAAAACTAAGAACAGAGTTACCATACGACCCTGCAATTCCACTTCTGAATATCTACCCCCAAAATTTGAAAACCTTACTCTGCAAAGATTTGTGTACCCCAATGTTCATTGGAGCACTATTCATGGTGGCCCTGCGACAGATGACTGGATAAAGAAGCTGTGGTACATGTACACAATGGAATATTCCTCAGCTATAAGAAAAGATGAAATATTGCCATTTATGACAACATGGATGGATCTTGAGCTCATCATGCAAAGTGAAATAAGCCAGACAGAAACAACCAAGAACCACATGATTCCACGCACATGTGGAACAGAAAATTGAAAGCAACAAAGAAACAAAACTCATGGCCACAGTCAGTAATTTAGCAGGTACCTGAGGGGAAGGGGGGAGGGGAATGGGGAAGGGAGGACAGGGACACAAATATTAGTGATGAAAAGAGAACTGACTCTGGGTGATGGACACATAATACAACACACAGGTGATGTATTATAGAATGTACACCTGGAACCTCTGTAACTTTTTACTAATCAATGTCACCCCAATAAATTTAACAATAAAAAAAAAGAAAGCAAGCTTGCTTAGGCAGAAGGAAGCTCCCTAAGGGGTGGTTTGTGACTGTGTTGCTGACGGAGACTTGGCAAACACCTAGATGCAGTCAGGGAGCCCAGGGTGTGTTTGTGAGTCAGGCAGGTTTCCACAGACCGGAGGAACCATGTCAACAGTACTGTAACCTGGGTGAAGGCTGTAGCCTATATGACGTATGAAGAAGTCAGGTGGGCAGAAACAGTTTACCCACTTTTGTCCATGAGATGAAGGCCTGTAACTGACAGACACGGTGATGTGTCACTCAGAGGAGCACTGTAAGGGGAGCAGTGACAGTTGTAGAACTATATGACCTTATATTTTATATTTACTTGTAAATTGTATTAGCCATATTTTTGCATTTGCTATATGTCAGGACCCATAGATGCTAAAATGCTTTCATAGATTTTAAAATTTAACCTTTAAAGTAAACTTATGATAGGACCATTATTATCCATATTTTTATGAAGAGAAAACCTGTCCCTGGGGAGTTTTCTAAGCCAGTCACCTGCCTGGTGAGTGGGAGATGCAGGTTTTGAATGCAGCCTGTCTGTCTCCAGGGCCCTCGGCTAACCACTCTGCCCTCCTGCCTCCTGGTACGGCTCATCCTGTTTTCCCTGAAATATCCCAAATGACCAGTTCCTGGTCACTGATTCTGTGTGCATTAGCTGCCCAGGAAACTTGATACAGAGAAGGGAGGCATTCTGGACAAGGCCATGACCACTGTAAGTGATACAGTGGCATTTGGTCAGCATCGAGTGGAGCAAGGAAAATCCCCGGAAATGAAGATTCCTAACAAAAAGGCCATTTCATCAGTGAGACATCCTCTGGGAAAAGTGTGTAAAGTCACTTCATGAGTCACTGGGTCACATTCTCTGGGACAGATGGTTGACCCTGAATAGGGACATTCTCACAGGGAGGGCAGACATAGGTGGACAAGTTCCTGGGCCTTTAGGAATCCCACTCTTTTACTGAGCACCAGCTGTTCGTCGGGTGGCGAGTCCACACTGGGGACTTAGTGGTAAGCAAGGCAGACACAGCTATGGCCATCACAGAGCTCATGGTTCAAGGGGCAGAAGCCTGTGAGTCTCGAATTACAAGGCAGAGAGCTATGGGTGGTCACAGGGTTTGCACAAAGTTCTCCCACAGGGTTAGTCTGAAGAAAGGCCCCTGAGCAGGCAGGCCCACTTCCGTTTAGGAAGCACATGTTATTCTGCCTGAGAAATGCGGAGTGGAGCTAACACGAGCTAACAAGAGTGTCTGCCTGGCATCCTGCAACCCAGCACAGCATAGAGTGGGATAAGTCCCAGCCGCACAGGGCTGCCTCCTGTTGACAAAGTGAATGCCCTGCAGACACGGTCATGGAGGGCGGGGCCTTCTATCTGTGAGCAGGAGGCATCTCTGCTCAGCCTAAATGGAGCTGCTGAAAAGGCAGGAGACACCCTCACATAAATGCCTTAGTGCTTAGGCTGAAGATGTAGGGCAGCAGGAATGTATGTATTTCTATCTCTATATCTACATTTATGTCATCTATATCTGTATCCATATCCATAGTCCTGTCTATATCTAAATAATCTTATCTATATTCATGTGCATATTCATATCTATGTCTATATCATATCTATAGCTATATCTATATATCTATATCTGTATCATCTGAATCTATTAATATATCATATCATCTTTATATCTGTATCTATGTTTATGTCTGTATCTCTATCACCTATATCTTTGCCATCTATATCTATATCTATACTTATTTCTATATTTCTATCTATTTCTGTATCTATATATGTATTATCTGTAGCTATATATTTACCATTGATATCTATACCATCTCTATTATATCTATGCTATCTACATCTATATGTTATTATGATTATAACTTCTCTCTTAGCTTCAATCTGCAATAAGAGATTCTCCATGATATTTATGAAGTTTAGTTTTAATATTTCTTATTTTGAAACAATTACACATTACAATAAGAACAAACATTTCCCACCCAAACCGTTTGAAAGGAAATTGCTAATCTGATGACCTATCATCTTCAACTACTCTATTTCCTGCAAATGAACACTCATCTATATGACCTTAATTCAATCCCCAGAATCAGGAAATGAACGCTGATCTATCACTGTCTAACCCACAGATCCCAGGTTGCTCAATAAAGTCGTTTACAGCAAAAGAATCTAGTTCAGAATTGCTCATTGCATTTGGTTCTCATGTTTTTTATTTTGCCTTCTTCTGTCTAGAATGTTCTTTAGCCTTTTCTTGACTTTCATCTCCTTAAATTTTTGAAAGAACTTGACAGTTACTATGTAGTATGACTATCAGTGTAGTCAGGTGTCAGTTTAAATGTGGAAACTTCATGTGGGGTTATTCTTTCTACTTTCACGGACATTTTAAAACTTTAATTTGAATACATTTCAGTCTTTTTTCGGTAGAGCAGAACTTCTCTTAAGTAAAAGGAAGTGTGTGTGTTAGCTATGCCATAAACAAGGTATAGAACTAACTGCTCTCAAATTTAGCTTAGAAAAAGTCATTTCTCCTCACTGATCTCACGTTGGCTGACCTAGGTTGCCCTTGGCTGGGTGACCATGTTGATTTTGGTTGGTCTTCACACAAAGGATCTGCTGGGTCAAACTTTGTTGTGTCATGTGTCATTTTCCTGAGACCAACCAGCAGGACCAGTCTGACCAGGTTCTTCTTTTGGCAAGGGAGACAGAAAGCCTTGCTTGCAAGTGCTTTTCAAGTTCCTGCTGGCCCATCTGATCCGTAGGGCACTGGGAAGATACCCAGAGGGGCCACTAATTTGATCTACTATGGAGTGCCACAGAGGAGCAGGAATGCAAAAGGGCACTGACAGAGGGACATCACACCCAGAATATTGGCTGGTGTGCATTGCTCTTAATCTTCTCCATGTGTCCTTTCTCTGAGCTGCCGAGAGCTTCCTTTGGTGGTTCGCCCCTCTTCTTTCTGAAGACATCTTGCTCTTTAGGGGACACTCAGTTCATCAGACTGCCATGGGGTCAGTGCTCAAAGGAAAGAATGAATGAATGATACAAGGATTACAACAGTTTCAGATCCCCCTTTCAAGTGTGGGTCCTGAGGTTATGTCCTCCATAGGCTGAAATTAGAAATTGACCCTATCCTAGAATCTCCAATTTCATTTTCAATCCCTGAAGTCTAAATATCCTTAGGCCCTGCCAATAATGATTCTTAAGTGTTCTAGGACAACTGAGCTTTCTTTTAAATTTTGAGATTATAAATCTTGTATGCATGTGTGTGTTTATATAGTTGTCCCCATTTTAAACCTCTTGTTATTTTTCAAGAAAAATTTTACTAATATTTTAAAGCCACTGTGATGGGAGGAGATGGGACCATTTTGGTGTCTTATGTCATCATCCATTAAAGTGATGGCTACCATTTATTAAGCACTTCTATGTGCTGGGCACTGCTAGTTATTGGATACACCTTAGCTTTACTCACCAAAACAATTGTATAGAGTAGGCATTATTTCATAGTCTCATTAATAGTAGAGGAAACTGAGGTTTAGAGAAATGAAGTAACTTACTCCTGGTCAGGTAACTAAGAAATGGATTTGTCTGGGCTATGGGCCGTGCCAACTACCCAGACAACGCTCTTTCCAATTCACTCTGCTGCCCTCGTTTCTTAACTAGATTGGTCCCCTGGGCACCTCCCACCTCACAACCCTCTCAGCATCCTCTCCCAGAGAAAACTATGATGCTCATGGCACGTAATGCACACTCTGGTGCATCACGTTTGATAAGGGCAAAATGCAAGAACAATAAGAACCAGGCCTGCGACTTACCTCCAGAAAGCAAAGGTTATACTGACGAGTTCTCCTCTATCTTTACTAAGGGCAGGGGAGAGAAAAGAGGCTTCTGCTACAGAATAAAATATTCAGGTCAGATGCAAGACAGCGCTTGCTCTCAAGTTGGTTAAAAACTCTCATGGGATTGCTGGAAAGCTGGCAAACATTCTCACTTAGAAGAGACATTTCAAACCTTCTTATTTCTCCTCCTCTCCTCTTCTTCCTCTTTCTGTTTCCAAATAAAATTTCACAAGTCATTTCACCGATCCATCCAGTCATTTAACAAACACTGAGCACCTATAATGTGCCAAGCACTGTTAGGATGCAGTGGTGAACACGAGTCAAAACCCATCCTCACATGCTATCACAGGCTGCTGCTCTGGTTGGAAGGCAGGGTGCTCGGAGGCACCCCCACCTGGCCTTCTGAGGGGAGCACCAGTGCCCTGCCAAGCATCATGAGAATTGCTGCCCTGTAGGCTTTTAGACGGGACAGAGACATCTGCCCAAATCTCCATTTTCATCTGCAGCATCTTTCCTTTGAGAAAATTATGAAAAAAACATTTATTTTGCAAATGCACACAGATGTTTGGGTTTGCAGGATTGTTTAGAACAGAGCTTTCTGGAAGACCGAGGTGGGCTGTTGTCTCGCAGTCTTTGTCCTCTGCCTGTATCCGCCCAGCCTCCAGTGTCCATCAGTCTGTTTTACCAGCCCATCTTTGAGGCAGCTGCTAGCGTTGTCCTCATAAAACTTTCAATGGCTCTCTGTTGACCTCTTAATAAAGATCAGTCTTTTAAACAGGCATTCGGGGACCTTATGATCTGCCGAATCCCCTGTCAGTTTTCTGGCCTCATTTTCTATCTTATCTGCTTGTGTATTCTGCCGTCTCCTTCACCACTCGTCTGCTGAATCCCTGAACACACAGGCTGTCCACTCTTGACCTGCTGGGCCCAGAATGCCCGCTACTTCCTCCACTAATCGAAATCCATGCACCCTTCAAGGGGCAGCTCACTTGCAGCTCCTCCCGCAGGCCTCCCTTCCTGCTCTGCTAGGATTAACTGCTTCTTCCTTTGTGTTCCACGGCCCATTCTTGCACTTCCGTTTAGTACATTTTTCTGTTCTGTTTCATCTAAACATGATATGTTTACCTGGCCCTTTCCTGCAAACCCTTTGAATAGTCCAGATTGCAGTCACGAGGCCATGTCAATTCATCATGGTCATCCGGTGCTTCACTCATTCCAGAGCCTCCACCAAATATCTGACATTATCAGATTAAATTCTCACGCAAGGTTCTGTAAGGTCAGGTATGGCTGGCTGGTCGTAGACGTGCTAATGACTTAATGTTAAGTTTTCTCTCCAAGAGCCGTGCTAGAACGTGGTGTAAGACAGACCTGGGGTCAAATCCCATCTCTATACTTTGTGAGCTAGATGAATCACTTCACTTCTTTGATCCTCAGTTTTCTCATCTCAAAGTGAGGATCAACTCTACCTCCACGAGTTACTATGAAGATTAAATGACATAATGTGTGTTTAGCACAGTGTCGGTCATGGGTGAGAGTGATATAATAATGACTAATGAATGCATAATAAGTGATAGCCACTGTTAATGTTTTTCTTCTGGAAGAAACCGCAGCCTGCATTATTGAATTCTTACTAGGTGCTGGGTGTTGGTCCACACTTCAGCTGGAGTATCTCGTTTAACCCTGAAACCCCTATGAGAAGGGGATCGTGTCCATATCATGCTACAGATGAAGAAATTGGGAGGTTCAACGTTTCCTTGAGGTCATGTAGCAGCATTTCTTCTTGTTGTGCAGAGATAAGCCTCAGAGTGGGATCACTGCTCTAAACAAGCTATCAGGTTCGCCTTTCAAGATTTCCCGTCCTTTGATTTCCAAATGACTTCCTGCGTTTTTTTGTTTTTCGTTTTTGTTTTGTTTTTAGTTATAGTATTTCAAGGCAAAGTTGGCTTATCAGTTCCCTCAAAACTTCCTCCCAAAGAGGGGGACAAAGTCAACTTAGCTCTGATTACACAGTACCATCATCATACACCGACTGCAAAATGCATACATCAGCTCCAAAATTTCATTTAGTTCCCTGGGAATTAGAGTGTGGTCCATTTCAAAATGAATAAAAAGAACACCTCCTGCACCATTTATCACTTTTATTTCCCAGCATAATGATTCTTATGGTTTGTTATCTGACTCCCACTAGGACTGGTTTAACCTGAATTGAGCATTCTGCTATGTTGCCATAATTTAGCCAGCCATCATTCTCTATTATATTATATTTTAAATAAGTCCTTTCCTTGGGGACCAAAACAGGAAAAACCCAGGCCTGTTTCCTCTCTGAAAACTTGGGATTTGCATATTTCACACTTTTTTCTTTCTTTCTATTTAATTCTTTGTTTTCTCTCAAGCCAGAAACTTTAGATCCATGGTGATGTTTTTAGCTGGAGTCTTGACTTTTCACAATGTCAAACCTAGGACCGACCTTTCTTCAGTCCTTCCTAGTTTTATCGAGGTCTTATTTCATACATAAACTTTACTTGTTTGCTTTGCACAATTCAATGATCCTAAATAAACTTTCAGTGTTGTGCAACTCTTGCCACAACCTGATTTTGAAATATCCAAAAGAAACTTCGTGCTCGTGCAGTCACTTTTCACTCTAACTCCTAGCCTCAGCCAAATATTAATCTACTTCTTATCTCTAGAAATTTGACTTTTCTGGAAATTTCATATACATGGAGTCATACGATATGTGGTTTTGTGTCTGAATTCTTCCACTTAGCATAACATTTTTGAGATTTGTCATGTTGTAGCATTTCTCAGTGATGTGTTCCTTTTTATTATCAGAGAGTATTCCATCACATGAGTCAATCACATCGGCTTTACCCAGCCTCCCACCGAAGGACGTTTGGGTTGTTACCTTCTGGGCTGTTAAGAATAATGCTGCTTTAAATGTTCACTTATAAGTCCTGTGTAGACATACATTTTTATTTCTCTTGGGGTGCATTCCTGTGAGTAGAATTGCTGGGTCATATGGTAAACTTATGTTTAACATTTTAAGAAACTGCCAAAGTATTTTACAAAGTAACTACAACATTTTACATTCCTACAGCAATGTGTGAGTTTCCACACGATCCATATCCTTGTCAACAGTTGTTATTCTCTTACACACTGGTGAGATGTTTGTGGTGAGAAAATGGTGAAAATGGTATCTAGGCAGAGTTCTAACCGCAGTTGTGTTATGAGTGAAGTCGAACATCTTTTCATGTTTAAGGGCCACTTGTAACCTTTTAAAGTGTGAACCTCATGCCAACTTGTTTGTCCATTTTCTACCTAGTTTTTGGTCTTCCCTTTTCCTTTTTCTTCTTTAATTGCCCAATAAAAAATTAAAGTGTATTTTCCCCATCATAAACACTGTACCTGCTCATTTTAAAAAAGTTGAAAACAAGGAGAAGAAGTGAGACTTCAATGGAATCAGGTGAGTTGATTACATTTGTTTTTGTCCTGTCCAGAAAGCCCACCAAAATGATTGTGAAATGGTTTTGTTTTTTTTTAAAGCATTGATTTGAAAGCACAAAAAGAACAGGAATCAACATGTTTCAGGAACGGAAAGCAGATGCCGGGGAGGCACTGCCCAGCAGCCTGCAGACGTCACTCTCAAGTGCCTGGGGAGAGGAGGCTAATGAAAAGCAGACCGACTCACCGAGCAGGTGCCCAGAGAGACAGTACAGTAGGAGGCCAAGCTCTGGGCTGCCATAGAGAGGGTGAGTGATTGAAAGGTGTTTTACAGAGAGTCAGACTTCCTCCCAAATTCCCTTACCCACCCTGTGCAACCAAGTAACTGACTACCTGTCTCCTCCCAGCCGGCCCCTCCCCCAGGAGGGGGTGTTCCTAAGGCGAGGAGTCCGGCTTCCCGGGGAGGAGCAAGTCTTTGTGTCCATCAGGGGGAGCCTCAGCCCCTCTTCCTCCTCCTCCCCAGAAAGGCTGGTCCCTGTCTAAGTATCCTCCTCTGCTCTCTGTCCCTACAGAGAGCAGGAGATTGAAGAATTCTCTGGAAAAGACTTGCACACACTGGCATTCGAAAGTCCCCCAGTGCAAAGCCTGACGCACCCCTTAGTCACCCTACTTACAAGCTCAACAGTTGACAATCACACCTACCCCCAAATTAAATATGAACATAAAATAAAGGATTATCACGTAGTTGAGGAAAGCTTTACATATAAAGCAGGGAACAGGAAAATAACAAACAAGCAGGAATAAAAGAACCCTCCAGGAGAAAACAAACAATTCTTCAGGGAACAGAAAAACTCAACAAACAAAACCACAGAATATCATTATAGAAGTGAGAAAAGATACTGTAATCACAAGCCAAGCACAGGATACTATGATTTAAAAAAAAAACAGAAAAGCAGCAGAGCCTCTAGAAATTAAAAATGTTATAATAAAAAATTAAGGTCAGTAGTAGGGTCCTTGGAAATATCACAGAAAGAATTATAAAACATGAAAGAACAGGAAAAAAGTAACAGAAAATAAAATGTATAGAATTGACCAAAAACGTCTCCTATCATCCTAAGATTTCTAGAGAAGGCACAGAAAATGGAAGAAAATTATCCAAGGAATACATTTCTCAGAGTTGAAGGGGATGCATTTCCACTTTGAATGGGACCATTAAGGACCAATGTAATGAATGGGGGGAAAGACATTATTTTGAAATTTCAGAACATTAGAGATGAAGAGAAGCTTCCAAAAAGAAGAAAAGTGTGGGTCCCCAAGTCAGGGTAGAACTGGACTTCCCAATACTGGATGTCAACGTAGATTCCTTGTCTAGTCAAACTATTTGTCAAGCAAGAGGGTAGAGGACATTTTTAGATATATAAAGACTCTATTTATCCCCAAGCATCCTTAAAGAAATGACTGGAGGGGGTTTTTCAACAAAAGAAGTGAGCAAAGCAAGAAAGAGGTTGCTGCTTGGCAACTCGATTTACATCATCATAATAATATAATCTCCCTCTACTTATTTAGATAATAATTTAAAATATTAATAAGTATTCAGGGACAATGCAGAGGAGCAAAGTGTTCATATGCAACTTTGAATGACTTTAAAGAGTTAACTCTTTAAATACTAGGAAAAGAAATGAAGAGATACTGTCTGCACTGGATAAAACAAGACAGAAATATAAGCATTTGATTTAAAAATACAATTTAAAAGCAACAGTACGCAAGTTCGAAGTGCCTGTGTGAACCCTGAGACTCAGCAGGTAGTGGGGGTGAGGTCAGGGGTAAGGCATTGCTGTTTTCAGACACATGGGCATTTTGAAAAAAAAAATAAATACTTTAAAGAGAAAGGAATATTTTCCCAGCAAAATGTATACTATTACCACAGCAGAAACAATAATAAATGAAGAAAGTAGGTAGGAGAAAAATCACTAATTGTCACACTACTCAAAGATAAATACTATTCACATTGGTGCAAGGTTTTTGTTTGTTTGTTTTCAGTTTTTTCTCTATGAACAGGTGTTTGTTTCTAGCTTTTATATGTCTGCATTCAGACAAGTGGATGTTTTGCTTTTCTTAATCTATCAACGTGGCCTAAACATTTCCCATGTTATTACATCATATTAAAATTAACTCATACTTTTAAAAGGCTGCATGATAGCCCAATTGAGTGGCTATGCTGTGATTTACTTTTCTTGTTTTCATTAGTTGTTCTGTCTGCCCAAAGCTCCCACACTTTTGGGAATAGCCCCAATTCTTAACTGGGCAGCTGCTCCTGCTGGACTTCAACCGTGCTTCTGGGGGGCTGCCAATCACCACCCACCTTTGGCCATGGCCACCAGGATGGGGCCCAAGCCTCATCAGTCAGAACTAACCCGGGGAGCTTTCTAACGGGAACTGGACTGCAGAGCTTGATGTGGCGACGTAAGCCTGGAGCAATGAGGTGAACCACGACTCCAGGGGACAGCTAGCTAAAAGCGTAAAGCACAGGGACATAGAGATGAGAGGAGGGACAGATAAGGGGGTCAACAACTAGGGCAAGGGGGGAAAGAGAGACAGAAGACAGAGATCAACCTACCAGCACGTGAATCTCTGACCCTAGCGATTCCCTGAGGCCAGTCTTGCTGTAGCCCTTCTGTAATTGGTTACGTTAGCTGAGAAATACTTCCTTCATACATGTTATTCTTAAGATAAGTTGAATTCATTTCTATTATTTTTAAATGAATGAACTTCCCCCAGTGTGACTTCTGGACTGGAACACAGCATTCAAGTTGTTTGTAGCAGATATTTCACAAGTATTAAGCTGATGGCACGAGCTGTCCCAGTGCAGAGCGTGGGCTTTAGAAACAGGTGGGCCTGCGTCTGAATTACGGATCTGTAAGAACTCGGGCAAATTATGTCATATGTCAGAACTTGATTTCTCCTCCTCTCTCTTCACCCTCATCAGCATTATAATTTCTAACATTTATTGAGATCTTTTTATGTGACACACACTATGCTAAGTGCTTTGTATGATTCTCTCCCAGGTAAAATAATCCTAAAGGGCAGGTCTTACTTACTATTATTATTACATTGTTATGATCCGTGAATTGGGGATTCCATGAGTCGACCAATAAAAAGCATTAAGTCCAAATACTAATGACTTCATCCTCCCACTTTTCCCGTCCTGACCTACATCTGCCTCTTACCAATTTGCCAGTATTTAGTTATGGCCCCTTCACTTTTGGACGAGTTAATCTGTCTGTTCTTTGTCATGGTAACTTGTTAGCCTTTGTGTTCTTGCCTTCTTACTTGTCAATTATTCAGTGTAAAATGTGCTCAGCAGTGACATGAACGACACAAAGGTAGAACTCAGCAAATGAAAAGACATGCTATGTTTTTGAATAGAACATCCTAAAGAGGCCAGTTCTTTTTAACTGATACATTTCCTCTAATCCGAATAAAAGCAGTGAAAAACCTCCCCCTTGTCCTTCCCTGGAATTGGGCAAGTTGCTTCTAAAGTCCATATGGAAAAATAAACAGTCAGGGATAGCCATAAAAATACCAAAAATAAAGAGCAGTTGACCCCTTCAGATAATATTAATAATATGTGTTATACAAGCTCAGTAATAAAAACCGTGATGATACCTGAAAAGGCAAACAGACTATGACACAAACTAGAAAGTTAAGAAATGAGCCTGATTAATGAAAGAACTTAGTGGTGGTGCAGGTGGTAGCAAACTCCAAGTGTGACAGCCCACTCTGTCGGCAAGACCATGGGTACCTGGGCTGACGGGAGTGCCAGACAGTACCAACTCCGGCTTCACGGATGAGTCTGCTAATACCTATCAGAATGACAAGTGCATTCGCTCCGCTTCTGGGGATTTAACCCATAGACTGAAGTGTACACATACAAAAAGGTGGGCACACAAAGTTATTCATTCGTCATGGCCATAATAAGCAATCCAAGTGACCATCAATAGGAAACTGGATAAACTATGGTACGATCACACAGTAGAATACTATTCTGCTTTTAAAAATAGAGAAAAGGCTCTGTAATTAATGATAAGAACATGAAAACTCAAGTGCAGAATAGTGTATGTCATACTCATATGTTACATTTTGTATAAGAAAAGGGAAACAAAAATATATATTTGTATTTGATTGTACCTGCATTAAGAAACACTGGAAAGGTACATAAATTGCTGAGAGTAACTACCAATGGGGGAGGGGGATTTGCTGGAAGGGAAGAGAAGTGACAGCAAGGCTTGTCAAGGCATACTTTATCGTATTGTTTGGTTTTTGAATCATGAATTTATATTAGGCATTCAAATAAAAAAGCAGTAAAAGATCAATCACTGAGTACTTACTATGTGGAAGACAATGTGCTAAGCTTGTAAATACAGTTGGCCCTCAATATCCATGGGGGATTGGTTTCAGGAACCCCACCCCTCCCCCCTGACAGATACCAAAATCCACATAGGCTCCAATCCCTTATTTAAATGAAATTATATTTGCATATAACCTATATTTGCATATTTGCATCTAGGCTATAACAGGGGCTGTCTACACATTCATTCCTGTGGATTCAACATAGTGCTGGGCATGTGCCAAATTCAAGTTTTGCTTTTTGAAATTTTCTGGAATTTTTAAAAATTAAATTTATTGGAGTTCCCTGATGGTGTAGTGGCTTAAGGCTTCGGCGTTGGTGTGCGCTGCGGCCTGGGTTCGATTCCCAGCCAGGGAGCTACCCACATACCAAAAAGCCAAAAAAAAATTAAATTTATTGGGGTGACATTGGTTAGTAAAATTACATAGGTCTCAGGTGTACAGTTCTACATCATCTACGTGTTGCATTGTGTTCTCACCACCCAGAGTCAGTTCTCCTTCTCCCACCAAGTATTTGACTCCTCCTCCCTTCTTCCCCTACCTCCTCCCCCTTTCCTTTCTGGTAACTCCTAAATTATTGTCTATGCCCATGAGTTATTTGTTTCTATTTTGATTGTTCATTTATTCTGTCCTTTAGATTCCACATGTAAGTGAGATCATATAGTATTTGTCTTTCTCAGTCTGACTTATTTCGCTTAGCTTGATATCTTCTAGTTCCATCGATGTTGTTACAAAAGGTCAGATTTATTCTTCTTCACGGCTGAGTAATACTCCACTGTGTAAGTGTACCACAGCTTCTTTATCCAATCATTTATTGATGGGCATTTAGGTTGTTTCCATATCTTGGCTATTGTGAATAATGCTGCAATAAACCTAGGGGTGTATATGTTTTTTCAAATTAGTGTTGAATTTTTTTGGAATTAAAAAAATATTTCAATCTGCAGTTGGTTGAATTTGTGGATTTGAAACCTATAGATATAGCTGAACTGGATATGTACAGAGCCAGCTGTATATCATCTCATTTAATCTTCACAAAAGCCCTGTGAGGTTGAATTTTAATCTCCATTATATAGATGAGAAAAACAGTTACTTGGATGCTTAAGTAATTTGTTCATTCTTTCTATCAACCCATGTTCCTCATTTCTCTCATGTCGCAGTTCAATGCTAACTTCCTGCGAGTCTCCTTGCATTATTTTCACCCAATTCCAGCTAGCTGATGGAATCTCTTCAGCAATTAAACAGCCAGTTGCACCATTTCTTTTAGCATGACAACATCCTTAAGACCTTTCGCCTTACTTGCCCCATCTCATGGACTAAATGGCAAAAACCATATTGTTAAAGCACAGTTTCCATATTTGACACTCTCATCTGGTGCTGCCAGGCACACTGAATCTCACAGCATGGAAAACAGTACCTTTACTTGTGTAGTTGCATGGAGTTCTCATAGTCTCTACTAGGATTGAATCTCCCTCACACTCTGTCAGGCAGGTTTTATTGTCCTCACTTTACAGAAGAGGAAACTGAGGCTCAGAGACACTCAGAGGGATTAACAGGAGTCACACCTAGGACTCCTGACTGCAAGGCGAATGCTCTGCTCATCACAGCACAACCACCTCTACTCAGCTTCCCAGAAGAGATCTGGTTGGACCATGTTTATTACAAGAAAATGCCTGAGTCTATTACTCTAGGAATGAGAACATGGAAATAACTCAAGGAAAATAAAATGTAACTCTTTCTCACTCATACCAGACACAACAAACTGATTATAGAATTTTTCCTATGGGTCTTGAAGCTGTTTCACATTCTTTACTATCTTTCTCAAAACTGGACTCTTGCACTAAAATGACTCCATCTGCATCCAAGCTGGACACTCAAGAAGAAACATACTTACCATCTGAGGACTAGATGATGTCCATCCCGTATCTGGCTCGTCCATCCTGTATATGTGCTCGTCAGGTCAGGAGCATCGATGCCTTCTGGAGGCTTGATAGAAATGCAGACCCTCAGGTCCCACCTACAGAATCAGATGATTCCCATGAGAATGGGGGCTTGCGAAGTTCTGTTCTGAAACACTGTTCACTGACAGGTCTCCGTGATGTTATGACCCATGCTCTGTCCATCTCAGAGAACCAACCACCGAGCGGCTTCACCACCCTCCCCGCACATGTGCTGGCTCTGAGGAACACCTATTAGAGTTCTCTCACACACCTTCCAGGGCTCTGTGGGTTGAATGAGAAGTTGTTGCTAGAAGAGATCCCTCTGAGACCAGACACACATAGCCACAAATGAATAGGAAGGAGGGAAGTCTCAGCTCTCCTCGTAGGCTGTCACTGCATCTCTCAGTGGCTGGAGAGTTGTCTTCTACTTAGTGTTGACATTACAGAGGTGGGACATTTCTGTCCTGGAGTCCCAGCACCACAGCAAAATGGAATCCTAGACTGCTCTCCTGGTGTGCCAGGTTCTAGCCAGCCTCTCACATTCCTGAGGAGAGAAGTCACCTCTGCCCTTCGCGCTGTCTCTGTGACCAGCAGTGTTTACTGCCTGCTTCTGTATTCCAAAGGCGACTGCTTGCTCGTCAGCTTTACAGCTTGTGCACTTTGCTGACAGTTTGAAAACTTGTCTTTCAATGTTTGCTTGCTGGTTTTAATTTATGGCGTGGGAGAAAGACGTTTCCGATCGTAAGAATGGGATCATTATGTTGGTTATTCACCAGTGGGGGCTCTAAAGAAGCTTGTAACTGAACAGAACTAATCATTTTCTGTATTTTCTTAAAATACTTTACAATGTTTCCTGAAAATCTCTTGTGGCTACTTTTTTAAGAAAATTTCTGAATTGCTGTATTTTTTCACTTCTATTTTAAATTTGTGTCATTTTGTTTCATTATACAAGAAGCACATTTTTATTTTGAAAATTTGGAAAATTCTGAGAAATTTAAGAAGTAAACAAACAATATCTCTAAGTCCAAAACTTAACACTTTTTTCTATTTCTTTCCACTCTTTCTGCTGCAACAGCAATCTTTTCCTGCTTGTTTCTCTCTGCGCCTCACAGTGGGGAAGCTCTCTTATTTCATTATGACAAGGACACTGATCGAGCTTCCTCATGGACAGCAGCAGGATGAGTCATCCCAAGTGGCCCGGAAGATATAGATGGAGATGGAAGTGGACTGTCTCCGGAGCCGCGGGGGCTCGCATTTTTCTCTGGCTCCCAGGCAGTCACCCGGAGTCCCCTGCTCTGCGGCTCCTTCTGCACCAAACCCCACGTGCCCACGTCTCCCTCCACCGCTGTGGGGTCTGGCTGGCGCTATTCTCCGCAACTGCTCGCCTAACTAGGGGCATATTACTCCCTCGTGGTCAAAGGTCTAGAGTAAGGGCTTCTCCTTGGTCCCAGCAGAGGTAGGACATACATGTTCTCCACTTGCTGATGACAGATGGTTCTGTGGAAAGGACTTAGAATGCAGAGCCAGGCAGCCCTGGGTTCTAACTCTAACTCAGACACATAGCAGTAGTAGTAGCTTTAGGGTCATCTGCAGGGTCAGGAGCTCTGAGTCTCACTTTTCTTAACTGTGAGATAAGGCTACAAAAACCCTCCCTGCAGGTCATTGTAAGTATTAGAGATGCTGCCTGTGGCCTAACAGGCACTCAGTAAATGGCAGCTACTATTGTCATTGTCTGTCCCTTCGGGCATTCTTTTGTAGGCTTATGTTAAATCAACTCTTTTGATTTTGATTTCAGGCTTCATTTTTCCATCTCCATGTCTTTTAAGCAAATTCCTTCTGGAATTATAGAATGCCAAGACACTACTAGCAGTCTTCTAAGATTCCAAATTAGAAATTCTTATTCTCTTTCTCCCTCTCCCCCCACCCTCCATATATTTTCTGGCTAATGGTAAAAAGATACAAGGGAAGAATTGAGACTATCCTCTGTCCTTCGGGAACCTTTAATTTCATTGGAGAGACAAGACTTCGACACAAGATACAATTAGAGAATAATAAAAGGGAATGAGAACGCTCAAATGTGCTGAGTGTCGCGTTCTAAGCCTCTGTCACTGCATCTCAGTGCTGCTGAGGCATGGGCAGTCGCCGGAGTCCCTAAGACTACAAGATTTCTCTGCTGTATGTGCACATAACAAGTCCGAACATTCTACTCTGGATAATATTTCGGCAGCGTACTGTATTGGGGCAGCTCTCCTCATGGCACTTGTGCCCGTCGAAGTTCACCGTTTGCATCTGAAAGTTTTTCTGTGCTGTCAGTCTTGTAACTCAGTGCCCCAGCTTCCTAAGGAAGATATCTTGGATTAAAGTGCTTAAAGCAGATGTCCCTGCCTGCAGTGTCTGAAATTCTCCATTTTCGATTTGTACTTGGAATTTAAACTCCCAGAGTACTGGGAGCAGAAGGGAGGGGTGGGCAGATCCTAATTACCGTGCGCCTGACCAGCAAGATGTCCTTGGGCCTATCTCTTCCCATCTCATCAGGGGAAGGAGGCTCGGAGAGAACTGAGACCGATGTGTTGTGATTCCACACACGGGCACCGGTGCTGATGTGAGTGATTCTCCAACAGCCAGCTGTCAGTGAGGCATGAGCACCTTTTCTGAGACGGGGCTCAGCTCAGCTTCCCCTCCTACTTTCTTTCTCACTTAAGGACAGGTCTGTCTGTGGAATTGGAGCTTTCCTCCGAAAAGAATGGCAGGACAATGCTCAGAGTGTTTCTCGCCTCATGACAGGTCTCATCTCATTAGACTAGCAGGACCAGAAATGCTTAGCAGGAGCGAGTGTGGGTTTCTTGTCTTGAGTTTGTTAGAAATGCAAAGAGACAGTTTGCCAGGTGCCAGCTGTATAAAGTGAGGGCCGCAGTGCCTGCCTGCAAGTGACAGGACACAGGAACAATGCTTAGGTACATTCACCTGGGGCAGGAGCACAAGAGCCAGATATAACCTTAGGATGGAGGAGACAAGGTCGTTTCAAAACTCACACTTTGCAAATAATGGTAACGAGGCTTAGAGACCAAATGGCAGGGGAGGGTTGTGGAGCTGATTGGTAGCAGACAAATGAAAACCTGGGTCTCTGCTAATGGACTCAAGATGACTTCCATCACAATGTTCTGCCCCTGCTGGGAGGGTTAGATTCAGGTCGGTTGGTCAAGGCTTCAGGGGGTGGCCATATTGGAGCATTATTCTCAAGGGTGAGAGGTGAGGCCTGTCTGAGAGGCATATACTTGGAATTTGTGTAAGTCTTTTCACCTACACAAAGTCTTGCTTACTATCACTGTCGTAAACTTAATAGGCACTCAGTAATAGTTATGAAAATTTTTTTGGATTTGCTGAACATTCACACAAAAATAAAACCCCACCATCCTTTTCAATTAATATTTCTTGATTGAGGTTGGAGTGACTGAGTCCGATTCATAAGTACGTTTGCCTACTTACAGACAGTGCCAGCTGGTGCGTGCATTGATAGAAGCAGATAAAAAGCCCGCATACAAATACCCAGTGTGATTGGAAGGGCCAGATGTCAAGGTAAGGATGGCTGCCTCAGGCCACTCTAGGTGTCTCGGCAACTTCCCCACCGTGTAACAGTGTAAAAGGTGGAGAAACATTCATGTGAAAGGTGCTTGCATTGTTGTTCACCTCATTGATCCATTAATAATGCTGAAATAAAATACCCTAGCTCTTCCTTAAGCAATAATGATCAGATGCCCACTTCTGACAGGAAAATCCTGTAGCTGGTCAGGGGTCTTGGATGCATTCCTGATAACAAATGATTTTATGCAAACAAACAGTCTGGGCTTTTCAAAGTTATGCTCCTGACATACACAAGAATTCACCTCTTCATTTAACCATTCATCAAGTATACTTTGAGCACTTCATAATTACGTATTATCTGATAATTTCCAAATGTTTCTATGTTATTTCACTGGAAACTTACAACAGGCCTTCTAAGGTAAGTATAACTTGTCCCATTTTAAGAAACAGTGCATTTGGGAGCCCAAAGAGGTGAAGCACGGGCCAGTTTGAGCTTTGGGTTTTTTGCAGTCACATTCTGGGTTTAGAAGGGTGCACCATTTAGGGGCTTCAGTTCAAGGCTAAGGGAGATTTAGTGACTTGTCCAAAGCCACCCAACTATTAAAGGGAGAATCCAGAATGCAATTCCAGACTTTTTTTTGTCAACATAAGAAATATCCAAACCTATAGAGAACACAATCCCAGACTTTGGACTCTAGTGTTTCTTCCCTCCGACCAGGGTTTCTCAAACACGATGAGCAGCACCATCTCCCGTAAGGGTCCATTCAAACGGACATGGTAACCCCATCCCAGGGGGTTGACACAGAGGTCTGGAAAGGGCAGGCCAAAGTTTTGCATGTCAGCAATTTTTCAGGAAACACTGGTGCTGGAGACCACACACTGAGAACTACTTGCTGGCCAAAGTGTGGTCCCACAGGCATTGCCCAGGAGCTGCTTAGAAATGTAGATTCTTGGGTCCCATGGCAGACCTGCACGATTAGAATCTGCATTTGAACCAGATCTGTAGATTTCAAGTTAAACTCTGAGGAACACTGCTCTACACCACAGCCATGGATGTGCAGGGCGCCAGACTGGGTGTGAAGGCAGAGACAGAAGAACAGATTCTGAATCTGGCACTTTCTAACATGTCAGGCACTCCGCTAAGCACTTAGGTACGTCATCTCACTTAGTTTTTACAATTATCCTGCCAGAGTGATACTAATATTATTCCCGTCTTAAAGCTTTTGTCTTAGAGGAAATGCCAGGGTACAGAGAGGTTGGTAGCCTACCTCAGGCGATTTGTTTAGTAAAAGATGGATCCGGGTTTTGATTCTGAGCAGTTTACTTTCCTTCACTATGTGACATGGCTGTAAGTTGGGTTGCCACTCATACAGTTGGGGAGATAAGAAGCAAAGGCATGCAAATATGTATAAAGCACGAGAGAGGTTACGTCCAAACAGAGCACCTGGGTCAAAGGAATCTACCTGTGTGGCCCATGTGAGGTCGGGCAAGCTGGTCTGGCTTGGCCTCTGCAGAGCTTTCTAATGACCAACCTTGGATAGTCCTGCTTCTTAGTATCTTCAGTTGTAAAACTGAAATCATATTAACGACAACTGATTAAGAGAAAAAGGATCTCTCTGGTGGCTGGAATCGAAAAACAAACCACATTTTTTCAAAATGGGCTGCACCGTATGTGGCAAATCAGATAAACATTCCCAAGTCAAAACCACTGTGTTCTCCACAAGCTACCCAAGCTTCAGCTCTTTGAACACCAGCCTTCTCCAAGTCATGAATTCTGAGATAGGACCACAGGCAAAGCGATCTAACAGTGACTTTGAATGAACCCGTGTGTTCCCCATACAAGGCCATGAACTATTCCAGGAACTTCCAGGTTTATCCCACCAAGCCCATCCTGTGGCTACCTCAGGTCCCGCAGACCCTATGAGGACCCCTTTCTTCCTTTGGAGACACCCTGCAGGTCCCCATGGCATATAGTTTCCCTTGCAGAAGCAAATAATAACCCATCTGTATTCATTACAAGTGTCTCCCCAGTAGTCTTTGCCTGATGCATTCTGACACAATATGTCCCTACTCACCTGATAGACTTGTTATCAACATCAAATTACATAAAGCATGGACAGCACCATACACATGTGCCCATCTGCATTTGTTATTATAATTATTTTTATGCTATTCCATCTTCTCCCCACAAACAGTGATGCCCCAAGTTAAAAGAAGATATCAGATCTTATTTTCTTTGTATTCACCAAGTCCAGAATGGTTCTTGATATGTGGGGTGGTCAAGAAATTCACAGAATGAAGGGGAAGGGTGAAAAAAAACTATTATTTTTCCCTTTCAATATATTTATTTATACTCTCAGAAAAAAGTTTTGATTTTGCCCTCAAATTGCAGCTTTAACCTCTTCATTACTTGTAAACGTCTTCCCTTGATGCTGTTTTTTTTTTTTAATATTTGGGAACAAATAATAATCAGATGGAGCCAGGTCTGGACTGTGGGGAGGGTGGTTTAATGTTTGGAAGCCAAGGTCGTGAAGAGTAGCCAACGCGACATTGCTCTTGCACACGGGCATGTCGTGGTGCAAAAGCAGCACCCCTTTGGTCCATTTTCCTCTATTTTTGTCCTTCACAGATTCATTTAACTGTTTCAGCAGACTGGAATAGTACCCTTCAGTTACCATGACACCCTTATCCTTGTAATAGACCAGCAGGATACCCTCCATATCCCAAAAACCAGTAGCCATGATTTTTCCAGCTGATTGTGACACCTTGAACTTCTTAGGGGATGGTGTGCCCTTTTCATCCACTGCATGGGCTCCTGCTTCGACTCAGACACATCATGATGAACCCAAGTTTCATCTCCAGTGACAATCAAGTTAAAACTTCATCTTTGTTGTCTCTGCAGAGGTCCAAAACTTGTCATGAGCAATCAGTGCGCTGCTGTTTTTGAAGCAGCATTAGCATTCCTAGTACCCATCCTGCACTGACTTTTCACATCCTTAGATGCTGATGGAGACTATTCAAAATGGTTGTAGGTGATACTCCAGCCATTTCTGCAAGCTGCTTTGTATTCAATTTGGCATCTCCCACTACAAGTTTTCAACTTTTTTTACAATGTCTGAGGAAGTGGCCTCAACAGATTCTCTCTGTCGTCTTCAGTCAACTCTCTGCCTTGCTTGAAAAGTCTATGCCACTTGTAAACCATGGATTTCCCAGGGCAAGAGTCCCCATAAACTGCCAACATCTCTTCCAAAATGGTTTGAGGTGTTTCCCCCTGTCTTGTGAGAAACTTAATGATGGCACAAAATTCAATTTTATTCATACTTGGGGTTTTCTTCACGTTTGATGTGCTTCTTCGGCGATATGTGAAAGAACACGGGTACAGGCTGAAATTGGCACCTACACTAATGATAAGTCACACGATCAAACTGTGTGCACTAGTACTCCCACCTCTCTGATAACTAACCTGTTCTGAGAATTTCTTGACCATCCCTAGTACATAAGATACTCAATAACTATTGGTTGGATGAAAAAAGAAATAAATGGGCAAATGAAACAAAAATCATGATCCAGTTCTTCCTTCCCAGGGTCCAGCCCTGTGAGTCAAGACCTCCTCCAGTGGGGTAAAGGTGTTCCTGAGTGTTTAAGTGTGCTGGCTACACCTGAGTGACCGTCGTGAGCACTTTGTAACAGTTACAGGTTATCTTGTTTGCCTCTCAAAAGTTCCCTTCTTGCAAGCTGCCGGGAACTGCCTGTGGGACCACCACTGCCCTTGCCCACAGCATCCACGCTGGAGCTGAAACCGCTGTGGAGCCATGGCCCGTTTTGCTCATACAGCCCGCGGAGACGGTGTGCGTCAGCGTATGAGCTGAGCACCTCTTGGGCTTCACAGAGTGATACACAGAGGTGCTTTTGTAATAGACTTGTACCGAGTGGCAATCATGGGGCATGGAATGCGGTGACTGCATCAGACATTCTAAAATCCTTCTGGCACAGTGAGTTTCAGCTATGGCTACAACCTCTGGAGATTCCTGGGTCAATCAGAAGCTGCCTCAGAGTGCTGGTCCTCAGAAAGCCCAGAAGCTGTCTGACATTGGTCTTCCTTTCTCTTCTCCAGCACTGGTAGAAGTGACCCCCTCAACTGTCCCTGTCCCCCAAAGCCCACTTTCTGTTTGTCACAACTTCTGAGAGACACACTCAGAGGAACAGGTAGGTGGTCTGGGCCAGACTTGCGAGGTGTCAGCTTACACGTGATACTTAAAGCCATGTGACTGGATGAGATCACTAAATGAGTGAGTATAAATGAAGATGAGAAGACCAAGGACAGAGTCAGAGGCATTGACAGAGCACGGCGAGGGGACACTGCTGTTTTGAGAGGTCAGGGAGATGAGGAGGAACCATCCAAGCCAGTTCATAAAACCTGCCTGTGGGTACAGAGACCAAGGGGCAGAACTAGGCCATGAGGGTTTCTTCAGATGTTTCTTTAATGATGCTTAGATTAATATGTTTTGGATTACCATCAACATATAAGTGGAAAATTTAAAACTTCTGTGGAATCACTTATATTCTCAAAAACACTTGTGGTTCCTGGTTTGAGAGACATGTCACGCGAATCAAACCAGCACACCCAGCACAGATGGCCACTAGTGGCCCCAACGCCATCGCTGGCTGCCTTAGAACATCAAAACCATCGTGATCTCGTTGGATCCTGAAAATAATCCCCCTGTCAGGCGGGGAAAGATGATCCCACCCCATTTTATCAGTTGGGGAACAAACAAATGTTGGTGAGCTTCCTGGTCTCACTTCCTTTTGTGCAGGTGTCTCTCCTGCAAACTAATTTTCGCATCTGTCTGTTTTTCTTCTTCACAATAGCTGTTTATGAGTATTATGCTCCCTTACTTTAAAATAGCACTACAGACTTTTTAAGACTATTTCAGTCCCTATTTTTTTTCTTTAAAATGTCTTTGCTTCTGCCCCATGTTAAGCCTATAACTGATCACTCACCACAAGGCCCCGTATCCTCGGGAAGCTATAAACTCCCCTCATCTCTGTCCTCAGAACAACTCCCCTTTCTGTGAACCATTTTCCTTGATTGGGAGCCACTTTTTCTGTGGAAGTGATGATTCCTCAAACTGGGTCCATTCTTAGTGGACTTTTACCCTACAACCCAATACATGGGCAGCAGAGACAGATCTTTTCCCTTCCATAGTCCGGCTTCTCAGGAGACTGACAACTCACCCACTTTTGTAAACATCTTTCTGGTGCGGCTGGTTAGATGCCAAGCACTGCGCTGAATTCTAAGGACACAAGAGAAGACATTGAAGACAACAAGGACATCCAAAATCTTGGTTTCAAGCTCCGAGTTCTAGCCTTTTAGCTAATTTACTCAAGTGTTACTGTCCACCCCATTAAGATCATCAATCCCTTGTCCCTACCAGTGTTCCCACTGTCCTCACCTTCATCGTGTATTCATTTCCTCTTCACCTGAATCCCATACTCTAGCATTGCAACCACTCCCTTAAAAAAATTCTGAACTTCTCTCCATATCCCCTATGGTATCCAGCTGGCAAAGTCCCAACTTGGTTAAAACCAACCATCTATTTACTCTATGTCCATACCAGAGAAGCTGATTGCCTAAAGGGAGGGGGGGAGGGAAGGAGGGAGGGATGGAGAAAGGGAGAGAGGGAGAGAGGGAGGGAGGGAGGAGGGGAGGGGAGGGAGAAGAAAATACATATAACTCCGCTTACTGGACTTCTTCAAACTTATGACTGTAAATCTCAAAAGAATACTTTACATCAGGCAAATGATCAAACCACATTTTCTTAAATTCATCTTCCCACTCTCTGAGAACACTAATTTATACTTTCATTCCTTTCCCCCTAGTTGATGGTCTTCTTTCAAAGCTATCATTAGAAAAAAAAACCAAACCAACGAACCAAACAAACAAACCACATGGGTCCTTCTCTTCCGGACAGTTCTTGCAGGCCTGCCTCTGCAGCCGTGCAGTCTGCCTCCAGCTCGTTGGAATGGAGGAAATGGCCGGCTTCTACCCAGGGTTTGTCTCTCGTTTTGGGCTTTGTGTCCATCATCTCCTCCCTTCTCCAGAACTTTGGAAGAAAAGAGGACAGAGCATGATTTAAGTTTTATAGTTTCAGAATGGATCGATGTGCCATTTTCCCACTGAGTTGTTGGTGTTTTGTGGGGAAGGGGTGGTTGCAGATATGACTTTGGATGAGGGACTTGACCTCTGGGTCTTGATGTTTTTATCCTCACAGTGGGGATAGCGACCTGCACTGCCCCTCTCATAGCATCATTGTGGGGTTGAGGCGCGTTGGAGGGATTGGAGGCATTTTTGCAAACGATGCAAACCCCACAACATGAAAAAGAAAAACTAGGGGCCGTGTTTTGTGATGCGAGCTAGTTAGAGAGGCATTCATCTCAGGTGGCTCAATGTAAGAAATTTGAATAAAAGGACTATTGCAAGAGGTGTGGGCAGGGTTCTAGCAACAGACAAGACGAACTGATGCACCCAGAGACTAGCCACAGTTGGAAGCAGGTACCTCCCCAAGGACTCAAGGGGCACGGGAGAGAGGCTGTGTTGCTGGAGGTCAGTGGGTGCAAGGGACAAGTGGCCCAGTGGGAGCCGCAGCCCTGGAAGCCTGTGGCTCCCGCTAGGGGACTTGATGCTGATGCACGGCAGGGCAGGAGATGACTGTGCTCCTACCCTCTGGTCTCCTGATGCGATTGGTGGCCAAATCCAGCAGGAGCCAGAGGGAAGGGGGCCTGGGCAAGGCAGTCGGGGGGCCAGCCCTGGTCACAGCGCGGGCAGAGAAGAGAGGAGGCTGGCTCTGGGGAGGGGGCAGGCAGCCGATAGAGAGTAACCAGCACAGAAGGGGTTCCCTGCGGAAGTGCTGCCTTTCAGTAAACAGATTGTTGTAGTGAGAACTCAGGTGACAGGTAGAAACGTTGTTAAGGACGAACTGTTCAGCCTTCAACCTCATCTTCATCTCCAGAGCATACCTGTCCCCTGCAGAGTGGGTGGCTCAGAGGCGAGCCTGCAGCCCAGCAGGCCCCTGGGCTCACTGCAAGGCAGACTTTGAGGTTGTCAATGTAGCACGTGGACCTTCCCAGAAGCTGCGAGAAGGAAATACAAACATCTTTCCAACTTTCTGTGGCTTATCTTAAAGCCATTCCTTTTCCTTTCTTCCTTCCTTCTCTTTTTTCTTCTGAAAGCAAGCTTGGTTATTGACTAACTGTTAGCACGTAGCAAGTACTTGATGCTCTCCCTGGAGATCCTTGTCTTTGCTTGGTAACAGTCAATCAGCAGGCTTCCCTCCCAACAATATTAACATCCAAGATGGTGAGAGAAACAAGCTCATTAAATGCAAGTTGTTACAAGAAGCAAACACCTTAGACTAATAAAGCTTGGCAGCCTCGGTGGTACACCCAGGGACCACTGTATTAGCTGGCTTTGGTAGCAGTCTGCGTTCAGCAGAAAAGCCCAGAAGGCAGCCAGTTTCTCCTCTAGAACAGTTCAGGCAGCCTCCTCCGTTTATGGCACCAGGGGGAATGGAGGCCTGAGGGCTGGAAGCACAACCTTTCAGTGGCATGTTTAGAAGGAATCATTCACTTATGAGGGAGACTTCTTCATTCGTTCTACAAACATTTATTGGGCACCAGTGACCTGCACTGTGCTGGCAACTGGGCATATAGAGATGAAAAAGACACCGTGCTAGCCAGGAAGGGGTTCTCATTCCGCTGGGAGAGACAGGCTGACGGACAAAGTGACCCAGGATCTAGAGAGTGCAGTGACAGATATGCCCAGAGCAAGCCTGGGAGACACAGAGAAGGTGTAATTCGCCCAACTGAGGCTGGGGTACAGGGTGGGGACAAGCTTTTGGGACCTGTGCCTTTCTTATTTATTTCAAAGAACAGTTAATACAAGATCACATGCAAAGGTCTAAGAACTTGAGGACCTAGTCTTTTCTTCCATGTGGAGACTAACTGGACCTGCAGGCCAATATTTCACTAGAGGTGCAATGACTGACACATTTCGGAAAGTAGTACGCACCCCCAGGCCTAAGGCCGTCCCCGAGGGGGCAGAAGGCCTAAGCAGGCATACGGCACCCATACTGGCCCCGAGTGTCGTGGACTGCGTGCTTGGCTCGCAAAGCTAGGAATCCAGCCAGGGTGGGCAGGTCCAAGGAGGGAGGTGGGTTGAAATGTTTGAGGTGAGATTTATAGGTTTCCATCAAAACTGGCCTGATTGAGGAGACATTTTGAATGTATAGGGCTTTCCTGAGCCCGATTCAGGGGTGGCTCGACTCTCTCTGATCTTGGAGATGTGTCCAAGGTAACTTGTCTATATCTGAACAGCAGGGGATGTGAGAAAGAAACAGCCTTTCAGCAGGCTCTGCAACTCTGGTTGGTGTTTAGCTCATTTAGTTTTCTCAGATCCCCATGACAGCCTTTTTTTTTTTAAATTTAAATCTCCATCTTAGGAAGGAATTTGAGATTCCGGTGAGTTTACGTAACTACACCCAGCCATAGAGAGAGAAGAGGTTTGCGAGTCCAGATCTGGTGGATGCTCCTTGCCCCCACCCCTGAGGTCCTGAGCCGGATCTGGGTAGCGTCTTGGCTCCAGGTCTGCCTCTGCGGCGGCTGTGTCCCCGAGAAGTCCCTGGAGCACCGTTTGGTTGGCTGGTAAGGAACCGTGATGAGTCAGCATGTTACTTGGCCGGCCTGGTGTGGGTCCTCAGGGGACTGCTGAGACAGAGCCGTCAGGCCCTGCAACCCTGACGGGGAGCTCGTTAAGGGAGGAACTGCCACTTCAGCGAATCCACGGGTCTCAGAGTCCATCAGAAGGAAAAGGGTCATGACCCCGCCACATTTTTTGGTGATATTTTCACTAAATGCACTAACCTCTGAAGAAAGTTGAGATTTTGGCTGATATTTCTAGAAAACACTCTTTCTTGCTTGCACCCCCTTAAGCTGGGCTTTGCCCTATGGCTCTCAGTGGAGGTCATGAGATTAAATCTTTTCCAGGAGGCTCTGGGTCTCTAAAATTTTTTTTTTTTTTTTTTTTGCTTTTTGGTATGTGGGTAGCTCCCTGACTGGGAATCGAACCCAGGCCACAGCACTGACAGCGCCAACGCCGAAGCCTTAAGCCACTACACCATCAAGGAGCTCCCTCTAAAATTTTTTTTGAATTGAATCTTTTGTGAAAGATGTTGTGGTTGTTCTGTGTCCACAGCACTGAGTACAGTCCGTGGCGATGCCCAGTAAGTACTTGTTGAATTAATGAGTTCCAGAAACAATAACCAGAAAGGGCCTTCCGTACCATTTGTGAGCTCACGAACCATTTAGGGTGGCAAGGACGAGACCAGTGGAGTCTGATATAAATTGTCACTGATGGAGAGAGACAAACATGGTCTTGCTGGGTGCTCGCTTCACCTTCAATGCGCCCCAAGTGGAAGCAGGGGAGCAAACACAGAACAAAGCTTTGATAAAAGGCAGGAAGTAGTAAGTGTATCTTCCCCGTTTACTTAGGTGTTCTTTGATTTTTTCCAATAGTCTTTTGTAATTTTTAGCACACATTCTTTACATGTTTTGTTCAATTTAGACCTAAATATTTCATTTTTTGGAGTGATCAGAAATGATGTTGTGTTTTTATTTCAGTTCCCACATTTTTTGTTAATATATAGAAATATGATTGATTTTTTTATGTTCATTGGTATTCTGTGATCTTGCTGAACTCATTGGCACTGGGAGGGTTTTCGTATATCCTTTGGGGTTTTCTATTTTTATAATCCTGTGACCTGTAAATAGGGACCGTTTTAATTTTTCCTTTTCAATCTCTAGGCCTTTCTTTCTAAGCATCATGAGAACTGGACATATTTTTTCTGTTTGTGATCTTAGGGGGAAGGCACTCAGTCTTTCATCTCTCTCTCTCTCTCTCTCTCACATACACACACATACACACACACACACACACGGTGCCAAAAATGTATACACATTTTAAGAAAGGAAAAAACTGAATGAAAACTGTAATACTCAATATACACCAATGACAAAAGATGAATAAAAGTCACGTTTGACTTCTACAATTACAAGAGGTGCTCAAAGTGGTTACCATTAGCATGCAGACACTTTTGATTACAGTGAACTGCTGCTTAAGCAATGTTGACCAAAGTGTCCACTTGTATCATTGCACATGCCGTGTCAATTTTGTCCTGAAGCACCACCAGGGTAGCCGGTTTTCTGTGGTACACCCCATCCTTTAAGGTCCTCACAGGTAGAAGTCAAGGGGTATTAAGTCAGGAGAATGTGGGGAAACTCAAACAGTGTTCTTGAATTTCAAATACCACTTCAAAATAGTCTTGTGCTCCTCAAATAGCAACTGTGCTTCTGCCACTTTCTTTTACTGTCACGTGGTGATGCCAGCATTCATTTCATTAATGCCATCTTTTGAGCGAACATCACACTACACATGTAATTCAATTCAACTTTGAAAAGTAATACATAGCTTACATCACTTAAAATGTGTATATATTTTTGGCACCCCCATGTCCGTGTGTGTGTGTGTGTGTTTATGCATATGTTATAGGTATTTTTGTAGATTTTATTTATCAAGTTCAGAAAGTTCCTTTCCATTCCTAGCATACTAGGAGTTGTTCTTATGAATGGGCAATGAATTTTGTCAAACATTTTTTCTGCACCTATGGAGGTAATCAGAATTTTTCTACCTGAGTCTTAATATGGTGTACTACATTGCTTGCTTTTTGAATTTTGAACAAGTTTTGCATTTCTGGGGTAAACTATACTTGGTCATGATATATTATTATCCTTTTCCTAGATGACTGGAATTGAATTGCTAATATTTTGTTAAGAATTTTTTTGTGTTTGATCATGAGGTATATTGTGTGTCATTTCTTTTCTCACAATGTTTTTGTCTGGTTTTGATATTAATAGAATGCTAACCTCATAATCTGAGTTAGAGAGCTTCCCACTTCAAATTTTTGGGAAAGATTGTGTAGAATTAATATAATGTCTTCCCTAAATGTTTGGTACAACTCACCAAGTAAGCCATCTAAGCTTGGAGTTTCTTTGTTGGAAAGGTTTTAAATACAAATTCAGTTTCTTTAATAGCAATAAGATTATTCGGATTATCTATTTATTTTGAATGTCTTGATAGTTTGCATCTTTCAAATAATTGTTTCATTTTATTTAAGGTTTCAAAATTACAGGCATAAAGTTGCCATAGTCTTCCCTTAGTATTCTTTTGGTGTCCGTACGATCTGTAGTGCTGTCCCCTTTTCACTCCTAATATTGGTAATTTCTGGGAGGGGGCGTTGCTGTTATTGTTTTGGTAAGTGTGGCTAGAATTTTATCAATTTATTGATATTTTTTAAAGAATTAGTGTTTGGTTTCCTTGATACCTCCTATTGATTTCCTCATTTCAATTTCTTTGATTTCTACTTTTATCTCTATTATTTCTTTTCTTTTGCTTGCTTTGGGTTGAACTTGCTTTTATTTTCTGGTTTCTTAAAGTGGCAGCTTATATATATAATTTGAGACATTTCTTCTTTTCCATATAAGTATTTAATACTTTAAAGTTCTGTAAAAGCACTATTTTCTGGTGCATCCCACACGTTTTGATGTATTGTTTTCTCTTACAGTTTGTGTTGTTAACCCTGGTGCCCATGCCTGCAGCTGCCCGCCCTGGGATCAAGCTGAAGGACAAAGAGGACAAACATCCCCAAAGCTCTCCTAATCTCTTCCTGGCTATTCTTCTTTTTTTACTTCCCAGCCCAATCTGAATGTAGTGGAAACTCACCAGGGTGCTCAGGTGGTTGTTTTCTATTCTGTGTTCAGAGCTTTCCATTGTGCCCAGTGGGAGACATGAGCTGTGGCGGGCTAATGGTCAGCATCGAACATCCTGCCTGACCTGCAGATTCCATCAGATAACCTAGTAAAGAGCTGGATGTTGAAAGATCCTGTTAATCTATCAAATAATTATGAATAAAGCTGAATTTTGTTATTCCATTTTTAGGTAAAAAGTACAAATTAATAGAAATTCTGGTATTTTCTTCTTGCACCTTTTGAGGCATCGTGGACACCATGGGTTGCATGTATCCCCCACTTTACCCATTTGGAACCAGGTGATAGTCAGCCTTCTGCTGTATACTGAGTGTCTGCTCTGTGCCAGATATCCCTTTACCACAGACAGGAAATTAAGATTCAGAAAAAGATCTAGTGACATGCTAATAAATTGCTGGTACCTATGTGGTGCAACCCTCTTTTTCTACAACTCCCCAGAAATGACTCTCTCCACAGCCAATCAGGGTCCTGTTCTCAGAAGACAGGGGTGTGTGTGTTGGATGGGGCGGTGGTGGGAAGGGGAGGGACAGAGTGCTGAGGCGGTCTGGTGGTTGCTTTCACAGGAGGGAGGAACTCCAAGTTACCCCAGGGACCATGAATCTTAGCTCAGAAGAGAAGTCATCTTCCCCTCCCTTTCCCTGAGGTCAACATCTCCATCTTCCTTCCCAACCTGGACCAGAGGGACGGGTGCCTTCTCCATCATGTGCTGCCTCTTCTCTCCCCTTTCCCTCCCTGCCAACACCTATCAGCTCTCACCAGCCTCTTCAGTTCCAAGCTCTTCCGTGCAATTCACTAATGAAATTCCTGTTTCTTTTGTAATTGTATTTTAACGTGGTTCATGCTCTGATACCAACCTTAAATCAAACTCTGCGGAAAGACTATAGCAGGATGACAAGCTCCTTTTTGCATGTCTCATTACTGAAACATTTATTCAGGGCTTTCTGGATGATATGAATGGCTGCCTTTGAGTGCAGCAATGACTTAATACACCACAGTCAAAGGCTTTTAATCCTCCTGGTCCCCTCACTCTGGTTGCTGCCCTAGTTTCTTCCCCATTATGGATGCACAGTTGTGGTGGCTGGTGGGGCTTCACTTGGGTCTAGACCTGGAGAGGGCCTATTCCAGCTTTGGAGCCCGGGGCACAGGTCGTAGAAGGAGCTTCAGCCCTGGGCCTGCTTGGTTTGTCCAGATCCCATCCAGTTGGTTTCCCCATCATGGTGCCTCGCCTCTCCAAGGGCAGCTAAATATGCAATGGAGAAGAAACTCTCAGACAGTGGAGGCCACACTGGGAGCTCTCATCTTCCTCAGGCCCTGGCACGGGACCTCCATCCAGGATACTTCTTGAATTTTTGTTCAGCAGCTGAGCAACATGCTGTTCTTACCTGGGACCCCAGACATGAAAACAGGGCCATGAAGGTGGAACCACCATGAGGAGGAAGGATGATCTGGGGATGAAAAGGGAAGCGCAGAACTTTGGGCAGAGACTTAACTGGGTTTTTGAAAGGGGGTTAAAATATCACTCAGGAGATGAGCATAACAGGGTCCTGAAGAAGAGTCTTCTTTTTGTTCTGAATTAGAGACTTTGACTCAAAGAAGATGACACGGAAGGTCCAGTGTTTACACATTCTAAACAGAGCCCAGAAGAACTTGAGCAGATGTCTCCTAAGTCTTAATGAGAGGTGACTGTCCTTGCTGAACGTTGCATGTTTATTGAACATGTTGAGCTCAAGAACAAATAAACATCAAACAATTTTTTTTCTAATCATTGCTGTCAACTCTACTCTGCTGAATCTCCCTTTGCTTCCCTGTATTGGCCTCTCAGGCAAACCCCATAGTTTTCCATCATCTTCGGTTGCTAAAAAGTCCAGGCTAGTCCGATGGAAGACGCCCATCTCCTGTCCTCCCCTCGCCCCAGCGCAGGCCTGACCTGCGGGCCCAATGACCTGCAGAGGGGGCAGCCCTTTCTTCTCTTCCATTCTCCCACTCCTAGTTTCAGCTTCATTGGGATGGGGATTGAAAGTCAGGACAAGAGAGGGCAAGGGGCGTTCTAGGTTACTGGTCACTGTACATATAATGACCTAGGGACAGACCGAGACACAAGAGGTATCCAGAATTCAACTAGATATCCATTAATTAGCTCGTTTGATTAGCTCTTACAGATGTAAAAATTTTATGGCCTAAGAGATAAGACGAACTAGTCAGAAATGCATATAAATATTCTAAGGGCCAAGTAAACACAAACCCAGTCAAGTGCAGAAGCAGCTGCGGGTACTTGGGCTCCAGGAGTGTCCTGGGACCTGGATGGTGGCACTTAGGGGGCCACATGTCCTTGCCTAAATTGAGAAGGCATCTTCCAAAGTTATTGGGTGACTAATTATTTTATTAGTGAGGAAATACATTTTTAGCCCTGAGAACGTTTAAGATTATGCACATAAATGTTAAAGAGAATTAAACTCATAGTATAATATGTTTTTGATAAGGACTCTGCACATATTTGTATTTTAGGTATTTGCATTGTTTAAGAGAATCTGACCCATTAGAGCCAATCTTGTGATTCTGATTCAAAATGGTTAACTGAGTAATGAATTTGAACTTTAAGTAGAAATTTTACTAAGTTTATTTATTTGTACTAGAGTATTTAAGATATCTAACATTTTACTTTTTTATAAGTTTAATTAGATTTATGAGTTATTCAAGTATATAGAAGGAAGCTTTTTTGTTAAATTAGATACCTGGGGAACTTAAAAGGGAAATTAAGTACATTTAATATAATTATATTAAATAATTATAAATTATAAAATATAATTTAATGTATAAATGCAACTTAAAATATTTGAAGGAATTAAACTAAGTTTGTAAATGAGACTAAATGTTAATCAAAAGTTCCTTAAAAAGCAATTGTTAATAATTGCTGCAACTATAAATAGAATAATCTGTAGGCTGAACTTAAAAGCTTCAAAAAGAACTGGATTTTTAAATAAGTGGAATATTAATTTTAAAATTGAAACTGCCTCTGAATAATCTTTTCTGTGCACTCAATCTGCTCATGACAGACCCCTGTCAGGGTCCTTTTTGGCTGCTGCTTCTCCTCTGACTCGCACTGACTGCCCCCAGAAGTCTTGTGTGGGGCAGACCTGAATGCATCCTTTGGGGGCCTCGTGTGGGGGTGGGGATGGGTCACGGTACTCCTCTCTTCTTAGCTCTACAGCATGGGACAGCTCCCACTGACTTGAGATCTTTCTAGAACCTCCTGCAATTTCTGGCTGCTGGGGCTCCCTCACCTGCGCTCAGCCCTCTTAGTTGGGGTAACAGCAAGTTGCCTCAAACCTTGCTCCTCCCACAGTGTCTGAACGGGACCAATGGTGGGAGCACGGGCTGGTCTATGACCACTCTCTGCCTCCGCTCAGATAGGCTCAGTGGCAAACCAGCAGGTCTGCCCATTGAGCAGATGTCCAGTTTGGAAATGATACATCACTTCCCCATCCCCTCAGGTATCCACAAGTTCAACAAGTGATTTTCTGGGGCTTTTGCTTAGTTTGGGGTGGAGAAAATAACTCACAAGCTAGTGACTCATGACTTCAATGAAGTCATGAGTCAGTCGGTTTCCACAATTGCCCAGGTTTTTAATAGACTAAGAGGGGTGGGTGTTGCTCAACTGTTTAAGCAGAATAGGAGACCACACAGGTTTGGCGGGCAGGTGCAGGCATACCTGGTAGTGAACCCAAGGGAAACAACTTCGGGACACCACCCTCCAAACCCTGACCCACCCTGGACAGTTAGGTGCTGTTAGGTACAACTGTCACTACAACTGTCATTGTGAAAGCAACTTGACTAATAGCATATACATTTATTGAGCATGTATTCGCTGCCACTGTCATTATAGTGCTTTATATATGCTAGTTCATTTGGTTCTTATAACCAGTCCACCTCCCCGAGGTAGGTTACTATTATCCCACCCGTTCGTAGATGTGGAAACTGAGGCACAGAACTTGTCCAAGTTCTCACAGCCTTGCTGGATTTGGAAAGCAAGCATCCCGGTTCTACCACATTGTCTCAATTGAGCAGTCCTCACACTTTGTCAATGAACCCCTGGTCTCAGAAATAACTGGGTTTCTATGGAGCCCGGGTGTCTACAGGGAAACTACTTGGCTCAAACAGCATCAGAACACCCCATATGTATAAATTAAAACTAAACAATAAGAATAAAATAAGTCTTCCTCATTTTATACCCATAATGTTCCTTGTAATAAAGATTCCCTCCAAATACACTGAAAACATTAATTAACAAAAATTTAATTTTCTCACTTTTCCAGAAAAGATCTCTTAGGTGGAAGGAGCTGCCTTTCACTCCACAGAGGAAACTTGGGTGGGGTCCCACTGCGAGTTGTTAAGTGGAACCAGAAGACCAAGGTCAAACTCAACTCAAGTCCAATGAATTGCGGATGCATTTAATACATTTCCACTGACCACATAAGATGGGAGGGAGGATATTTAAATATGCTATCTTTTGAAACAGAAAAAAAATCCTACACATTATGATGTTTAGTTAATTGAAAACTTGATTCTTTAATATTTCATGTAGATAAGCAGAGAGCGTTGTGATGTTAATTAGTTCAAGTGCAATGCCAAGTCCTTGAATTTAATTTGTCACTTTCATGCAGGTCCTTTCACTACTGTTTTGGAGCACAGGTTAATGAAATGTGAGCCAGTCAGTCACCTGTTGAAATCTAAGAGAGATGTTGTCAGTCACGTTTGGAGCCGTGGCCATCAGAGGCCATTGCTGAGGCTGGCAGTCAGTAAACGCCACCACATGGTCAGAAAGTCCAGGGTGAGGTAGAGAACGGGGCCTGGATTCAGGGCGTGCTAAGAAAATAACTTTCTGGTAGTAAGGGGTGTCTAACAGGTGGTTGCTTAGCCAAGGGAACTGGAAGAAATTTATTTTTACTTTTAATGAGAAATGCGGCAACTGAGTGCATGATGCTTGCGTTGGCATGGGAATGGGGTAGAGCAGCGCAGACTCTGAAGGTGGACTTCTAGGCTTGTTTTCTTTTTCTTTTTTTTTAAATTGATATATAGTTGACATATTACATTGTACACATTTAAGGTGTACAGCATGTTGATTTGATACATTTGTATATTGCAATATGATTACTACTGCAGCATTAGGTAACACCTCTATCAGTCACATAATTATATTGCATTTTTAGGGGATGGAAACAATTTAGATATAGTCTCTTAGAAACTTTGAAGTTTGTAATTTTGTAAGTTATATATTCATTATAATATTGTATTCTATGAAATTTAAGTTACAATTATGATGATAAATGTTTATTATAATAATAATTATTATTATAGAGTCAGCACTGTTGACTATAATTCCTACACCGTGCACCAGTGTAGTAATTCCTAGATGGGAATCCTGGCCCTCCCACCCTCTCACTAGCTTGTGATCTTGGGCAAAGCTCTTAACCTCTCTCCCCGCCTCCTTATTTATAAATTGCAGATAACGTTTTAGGGTTGTTGGAAGGATTAAATATGCTAATGCATATAAGGCACTTGCAACAGTGCCTCGTGTGTAAGTAAATAGTAAGTAAACAAATAGCTACTATTATTGTTTTAAAAAGTCACAGTGGTTAGTTATCACCTTTGAAAATCTCTAGCAGTGGCAAAGATCCTGATCTGTTGAATGTTCTGGAATAGTCCATTTGATAGTGCAGACATGCACACCAGCAGATGTGCTAATGTGCAGTCCCGCTCTGGGACTTGGGCTTTGGGGGCTTCCCTTTCGTGGGGCTTCAGGGTGAGGCTCAGAGACAAACGCTTCCTGGATGGACTCGGTTTCTCAAGTCTATGGCGCCCTCTAGTGCATGATGGGTGTTGGTGCTCCCTGAGCAGACCGCGGTACCCCGCAGGTCCAGGATCGACCTCTTTGGATCAATTTCGAGACCTCAGTGTACATCTGAGGTCCTGGACTCTTCATCGTTGGTAGCAGCTGTAGCTGGTGAGGGGCTCCCTGTCCATGACAGACTCTGCTTGCCGTGTCCTTTCTCTGTGTTGTTGACAAATGAGTGAGAGGGACACTGTGGTCATGTGTCAGTCTGTGAAAGATATGCATGCCTTTCCTTCCTGTGAATGGCAGCCACTGGTCACTCAGTGGGACATGCTGCCTACCTCACACGCACTTGCATACAAGGTGCAATTTAGGGAGGTAAAAGCAGTGAATGGCTGTGGCTTTCCCTGGGCCCCTTGACTAGGGACGCTTCTGCCAATAAGCCTAATTGCCTCTTCACTGCCATTTGGACAACGTTCACTGACACCGTAGGGAACACTGCATGTGTGTGCTTGCGTGCATGTGTGTGCGCGTGTGCGTGTGTGCGTGTGTGCGTGCATGTGTGTGCGCGTGTGCGTGTGTGCGTGTGCGTGTGTGCGTGCACGTGTGCGTGCGGTTAAAAGAAGCTTTCTTGCAGAAATACACTTTTTAGAAATAAATTTTTGAGACAGTCAGTGCTATTGTCACATCCAAGGAAGATAATATAAATAAAAGTGACAGCGATGCCCAGGTCAGCTGTGGGTGCCAGGGGCACAAGGCAGAATCTGTGGGTTGATGCAAGGCCCCTGTGGGGACAACTGGAAGTCTTGTTTCAAAAGGCTGACACTTCAGCTTTTGGCCACTGATAATTGCTGCCACATACATGTCATTGTTTATGTAGAAACAGGAGCTGGAAGAAGTGGAAACCTTGGCAATTGGGAGAAAGTACAGTAACTGGTCCTTGATGGGATGACAGCTAAGGGATATCTGAGAAGAGGATGAAGACAGTTGGAAGGTGGAGAGAAAGAACTCCCCCTATCCCCAGGAGCCACCCCCAAGGTGCATTCTCCAGAGACCTCTCCTTTCTGCAGCTCATGCCCTGCTTAGTGTACAATCTGGCTCATCCACATGCCATCACCGTCAACATCATCCACATTATCTAGCTTCAAATGTTCATAAAAATAAATGGCTGCTCATAAGTCAGCTTTGTTAACGCGTTTGCAAAGTCGGGGGGAAGCTGTCAGCTTGTCTGCATATGTCAGTGCCAGCCGCCAAAATCAGCTCTTGGCTCCAGGGCCTCGGGAAACTCAGGTGGGCCTAAGGCATTAAAACAAAGCACTGAGTTCAATGACCTCTAAAATCTTGCCCTTGAACTTTCTATTTCCCCCTGTACCTTATTTTCGTATAGAAGACTGTGGCACAGACAAGCAAAATAACTCAAACCTAGTGCAGGCTGTTTTAAACTTCTGCTCTTGACCATTATAGTACTCTATTTTGCCAAGCTCACTCTAAAGGCTAAAAATCATACACTTTCTATTGAATAAGTACCTGGACTAGCTAAATATGGCTCACAGAGGGTCCCAAATTTGATGCAGGAGGCTGGGCATTTACCCAACACTGAGCTATCGTTGGGGACAGTCTGACCTCATGGTTAACCTTGGGCCAGCTCTCTTCTGCTGAGGCCATCTTCCAGGGGACTCAGGTGAGAGCTATTGGCCACCAGCATCCCCAACAGCTGGGAAAATGAGCTCTTCAGTCCTGGAGAGGTTCCTGGTGGTGCACCATGACACCCACTAAGACAGCTCTTTGTGCTGTCTGTGTCCCCTTGATTCATATAATGGGTTCTGAGAAAAGCTCCACCAGGGTTTAGGGGGCCTCTTCTCCTGGTAGAGGGTTAGTGGCATAAGCTACAGCCCCTTCCATGACTGTTATTTTTGAGACTACAACCTGTGCTCAGTACCTCCTTCTTCCTCCCCACCCCTCATTCTAGGTCCCTTCACCCACCATTCGTACATTTGCTAGTAAACACGATTTGCCTGATATAATGACCAGACCCTCGCCCCATCGCTAGTCTGCCAGCCGGTGCTCTAACTCCAACATCGTGTAGCTCCCATTAGTGCTGTGGACGGGTGCTGCACCACCGTTCTGGTTAGGCTCCCTGAGAAGCAGGTGCTGAGGTGGAGCTGAGCATGCAGGGAAATGCTCTTAGAAATGCACATGGGGTGGGGGTGTGGGGGTAAAGAAGCAGGACTGGGCAAAGGGGGACGTGGCGCTGCAAGGCCCTGGCAGCCAAGGCCTCCGCCAGTCCTGCAAGCAGCTCTGGAGCTGGATGTCCTTCATAGTTATCCCAAACTGAGGGAAGGGGGCCAAGCCTTTATATCCCACATCAACCGGTCACCGGATGTGGCCTGGCTCAGGGTGGGGATGGGGTCTCGGAAAGGCAGCTCTCCTCATGTGAGAGCTACAGGCCAGCAACATTCGGGTACTTCAGTCCTACAGGGATGACCCGGGGAGGTCACCATGCGTCTTCCACAAACATCAATGCAGAACTGACATCTTAGAATCGATGACGTATGGTGAACCTTAACATCCATCCTGCACACGCACACACACACGCACACGTGCATGCACACACACACACATGCACACGCACGCACACACGCACACGCGCGCGCACACACGCACACGCGCACACACACGCACACGCGCACACACACGCACATGCGCACACACGCACACGTGCGCACGCACACGCATGCACACGTGCACACGCGCACACACGCACGTGCACACACACACACGCAAGCACACACGCACACACACGCGCGCACGCACACACGCACACACGCTCGCACTCACGCACACGTGCGCGCACACACGCACACGCGCACACACATGCACGCACACACGCACACCCGCACACATGCGCGCACACGCACGCACGCACGCGCATGCGCACGCACGCACACACACACACACGCAAGCACACACGCACACACACGCACACACGCGTGCACGCACACACGCACGCACATACGCACGCAATAGTTTTTCGAGTTCTAAGTGTTAGGCCAGGAAAAGTTAAGCCATTTCCCTCTTTTTGAACCCAGCTACTTTTAAATATGTTATTGGTGACTCCATGACCCTACTGAATGTCATCAGGGCAGCCATCAAATCCGTAAAAGGTCACTTTGAAAACAACTAAACCATTAGAGCACATTCCTATTGAGGAGCTCATAATTATATTTTTTAAAGAAAAAGCAGAAGAAAATGTTAGGAAGTTCCTTTTCTATATGAAGCCATGGTCTCAAATGAATCTGGTTTGGAGAAACGTCACACAGATGCCATCATACCTGTACTACTCCTTCCAAAGCGTTCCTGTCACTTACCTGTAAGCCTAACCCCCAGTCCCACCACTGAATTCCTACAACAGGCATCAGACCTTCGGTTTCTCTCTTGCACGCATGGCAAGGAGAGGTAGGGATCTTATAGACTTAATTCCATGCGCAGAAATTCTCTTGGTCTGTCACTCAGAGGTTTCTGAAGCCACGGTCAGAAACAGACTTCCTTACAGGCGCCTGGACGAGACGCAGGCGGGTGGGCAGCGGCAGGAGCACGGCTCAGGCATCCGGAAGCCTGGGTCTGGCCCTGCACCTTCTCATGAGGGATGTGATCTGGGGTCAGTCACTTGACTCCATTTGACTTTAGTTTCCCACTTTGAAAACTGAAAACTCCTGTCTACCTTACCTCATGTTTTTGAGAATCTCATGAAGTATGTGAAAGTGATTTCTAAACTGTGAAGGGCTAGCCAAGTAAAGAGGGACTGTTCTTAATAGTATCATGTGTGCTTTTCCCACTGTGTCTTAGCTGCTCCCCATCACTTCCGTCTCCATCACTTCCTAGAGAGAAAAATTGATTGCAGCTATAAGGCAATTCTAATCTTAATCCTTTGGCTCTATTTCCACTGAGGGTCATTCATCAATATTAAAGTTGGAATTTTAATTCTAAACAGCATAGTCTCAGGAAAAAGTAAACATCTCTTTTGTTTTTAATTCTGCTTGTTGAGGAGCGGGGACTTGGACACCCCATAGTAATGGAGTGTAGGAATCCATATTCTTAGAGTCACATCCTTCCCTCCACACCCAAACACCCGTTCACACAGGCCTCCTGGTCTCCATGACAGGAGAGACCGGAAATGGGGCTCACACAATGTAATTGAGAGGAATATTCCCTGACACTTCCAGGACCACGAATTCCGTCCTCAGGATGTTGTGTGCTATTGTGATGTAATGTTACTTTAATGGCCCCAGGGATGCGCAGAGCAATAGTGCAGCAAATTAACACCCTCTTCCTGCTTTCCTGAAACTGGAAGAAGCAATTTGAACCACATTTGGTGTTTATAATTATTTTGTGATCTGATTTGTAGAATTGCAACCATTTCTAGGTATATAGATGACACATAAATCTTCATTTGAGACTTTGATTATTTTTAGAAGGCCCGCATACTCACTTGCTCACTAGAAGAAGAAAGAAGAAGTAATATCTGATTGTCTCGGATTTGATTCTCTTTTGACTATCAGGGGAAAGTGGCAAATTCAGGAGAGTAAACAAGAACTAAGAGACACATTCTACTATATACTCCTCTCAGGAACGAAAGCTCACTGTAGAGACAGAGGCCCACTTTCTCGCGGGGGCTTATAAGCACTTCACTCATTGCAGACTACACTTGGCCTTCCAAAACCCTGGATCAAGTGGAGTCTGTCTCAGTGACTGTGATGGGGAGCTGCCTTCTGAGATGATTAAACTTTTCAGTAGCTTCCCACGCAGCGGTGGTGAGATGACTCCTCATAAATAAAAATAACAAGACATCTCCCTTCAAACATCCGCCCAGGACTTCCTTCTATCCAGTCACACAGACGATTATTCAGATTATTCAAGTCACTGTTGTCACTAACCTCAACAGTTTTGGGACCTATAGGCTCAATTTAACCCTTTTACACAGAACCTCCCCTCAACCCACGAAGGTCTCATTGTGTGTGTGCTGCTAAAATCCCTTCCAAGCTGTGGTCCAGTAATTCCCCTGAAAAAACATAATCGTAGCAGCTGCTATGTGTGGGACATTTACTCTGTGTCAGGCAATTTGCTAAGCACATTGCGAAGATTATCAATTCGGTCCTCACAATCAGTCAGTACTATTATTATCTCCATTTTACAGACAATGTGACTCAGGATCAGACACATTAAGTTACTTGCTCAAGGTCACACAGCATGTGGGTCATAGAGCCAGGATTTGAACCCAGTTCTGTCCTCAAGTCCAGTATGTTAAAATAAAATGGTTAGCACACAAAGGTTGTTACCTATCAAGCTATTTTTTGCTGCGTTTTTATAACAATGAAGAATAAAAATAAAATACCTGATAATCTGAGAAGAGTCAAGAAAATTATGTAAAATACATATGATAGAGTGGTTTTCAGCCATTAAATCATGGGTTTGAAGTAAAAGAGTATCGTGGGGAAATTCTCATTATATAAAACATGAAAGAAAAAGAGATTAATTACCACGTTTAGTGTTGGACGGAATTTCTAAGACATTTGTACCCATATGTGTGCCTGGATAAAGGAAGGACGTATTTCAACATTTCAACATGGCTTTATCCCCTAGGTGGTAGGATTATGTGTGGTTTTGTTTTCTCTTCTCTATATTTTTCACAGTTCATACATAATGAGTGCCTAGCATGTGCCAAGTGCAATAAATGCATTACCTCATTTAACTCTCGTCCAACATCATAATCCCCAGTTAACAGATAACTTGTCACAGTAGGAAGCGACAGAATTTTGAATTAGAAGGACCCCAAAGCACAGGAAATGAACTGTCCTTGCATGCTGTCTGTAAATTACTTTTACAGTCAGAAAAATAAAACCGGAAATGAGAGATGATACTGAAGAGAGTTAACCACACAAAATGACTGGTTGCAACAGTATGTGGGTCCACTGGGACCTGTGACTAGACAGGAAAATAGACTTGAGCCTGCCCTGAAAAATGGACTAATCTCCAATATTCCTTACGGAATTCGGTGCAAGATAAACACTTCTTAAGTAGAATTTTATTCCAGCTTGTGGCTACTGAGGTGCTGCAGAAGAGTCTGAGGCCCTTCCTGTCGGAGGCGCAGGGTGTGGCTTTACTGGAGCCCAGCCTTCGACCTAGTGCCCCGTGGCTACTCGTTTGTGGCAGTTTAGACCTGAACCAACTCATCCTCCCAGTGTCACTGGCCGAGCACCACAGGGCTGTGCAGGCCCCTGCGAGTACAAAGCACTCTCTGTAGAGATCAGCTCGGTTTAAATTAAATAGCAAACGTGAACATGGCTTCAGAATCAGGCTAAAAGACCTCAATCACGTGACTTCAGTGGAGAAACGTGCCTTAGATGGAGCTGGAAAACAATTGCCCATGCCTAGTGACTTTGGGAAAGTTATACGGAATATTTATCTGTGAGTGAGAATTTCTGGAGTAAAAAATGTTTTTCTAATGATGATGAAAATGATTCTTTTTGACAGCCCAGGGAGAAAGGATAACTGTCCCTGTCTTTTCTCATTTTACTCGTATAGAAATATATGTCATCTCCAGTCATTTATCTAGAATTCCAGAAGTAGAAGAGTTGCACATCAGGTGACATCTTCAGGTCACAGCTGGCTGCTCTGCCTAGCATACCCCTGGGCTGCGAGATTCCTCAGCCAGGGTCATAGTGTGAGCACCTGACATGTGTGGGGCTGAGTCGACACGTCAAAATGTGCGCTGAGGAGACCAATGGGCGATGCTCAGTGATGGAAAGTTCTCTGTGCTCCTTCGTACAGCCAAGGGCCAGAGCTGCTGACAATTCGGGGCACAGCTCCTGTGCCTCATGGTACACGGTGTGCGGTCACCTTCTGGTTGTCTTTATTGGTTTTTCATGTTTATAGGGGGCTTACTCGGTGAAGACAAAGCCCATGCAAAAATACCCAGACTCAGAAGACACTGTTTTGCTTTTCAAGCTCGTGCCTATGGGCAGTGAGTGAGCTGGGAATGACATCCCCTCTCCAAGCCTGCTGCTCGTCCCTGTGGACAGAGACCCAAGCTGTGGCCCCCACAGATGGTGTGAAGCCATGGGCCTGGGGTCTAGTCTTTAATCATGCTCTTGGCCTCTAATCACATATGACATCACGTATCGGCTGACCAGACGTCCCTTCTTAAATGAAAACAACAGTACTGTCAGTCTATAGTCAGCCTGGTCTCCCGGGCTAAATTCAAGGTGTCAGCCATTAGGCTGACCATATGTACCGTTCCAAATGGGACAGTATCGTTTTCTGTCCCATTTAAAATTGCATGTCTGGTCAGCCTAATCAGGTGTCATCCACTGAACTCCAGGAAGGTGACAAAGCCATTTGGGGTTTTCTAGAAGACAGCTGTTCAGACTCCCTTGTGTCTTGTCTGCCCTCTCCATGTCTTGCTTTTCCCTTCTTTTTACTGAAAAACCTGTCTCCAGAAACTGGGAGTCAGTGACTTTCTTGAAGTTCTAGTTCCATTTTGTGTAGAATGAATGGATTGTTCTAAAGTAAGAGTCTCCAGTCATACATGTCTACATTTTGTGACATGAATTGTACCTCATTGACAGCTTGGAGGACTTCACTACTAGGAGAGACCTACTCATATTTACTACCAACCAAGATCCTAACAAAGCATCAGAATGGACTTTCCTCAGATTAGTCCAGGCTTTTTGCTTTTATTCAAAGTCTGCTGAAATATTCCAGTAAATAGGCTAAGTGTGACATCTAGAATAAGACGCAGATTACAACGAGTTCCTTTGCATGAAGATACTTGATGTTTCAGAGGAATTACATTAAAGGAAGCATCTGCTCAAACATACAGTTGTGTCAGTACGACAGCAGACTCTAAAAATAATTTCAGCTCTTACTTCTTAAACATCGGTTTTAATGATTTCATAACCTTTGTCACACACTCAGAAACTAACTTTATGAGATGACTATATTTAAGTCATCAAGCATTTACTGACTACCTATTATTAGCAAGGTGCTGTGCTAAGCTTTGCAGAGGATACAACTATGAATAAGAAATGCTTTTTCCCTTAGGGAAGTTACAGAACAGTGAGACAGACTCATATATTTATAAGCAACTGTAAGTCAGGGCTGAAACTATTAAATCCAAGGGAAGCAGAGATGCAGGCAGGATTATGTGGACTTGCAAAGCCTACAGGAGTCCTCATGAAGGAGACAGAATCACACTGGGCTAGGAAGCTGTGGGGTGTCACCAAGCAAAGAAGGGGGACACAGTCTTTACAGGCTGGCATATAGCAAGAGTCAGAGAGAAGAAAATGGTAGCACCTGTCCTGGGAACAGCAAGGGGCCAGGTTGGTTAGAACACGTGTCCTGAGGGAGAGTAAAAGGCAATAATACATCTAGAACCTTAGGTTAAAGCAAGAATTTTAGAGTTTTAAATACATAATAAGGAAGTTAAACTTTTCCCGAGGCCAAGCCTATGGTTCAGGTGGGAGGGCGAGTTTTTAAACAAAAGTACTAGCATGAAGGGATAGAAATTGGGGGCACAAAGACCCCTTGGCAGTTATTACAATAGCCCAGGCAAGTGGATAGCAGGCACTGGACAAAGATAAAGGCATAGGGTGGGACCAGGAAGAGAATCTGTGAAGGGGAAGGGCATTGACAAGGTCACAGTCTCCAAACAAAGCTAGCTAGAATTACCCTCAAAGACCTGGCATGAGTCCCCAAATACAAAGTTGGCAAAATAAAACCAATTTCGGGGATCCTCTAGGCCAGAGGCTTAGAAAATACAGGCTTTGTGAACCAGCATTCACTGAATAAGATGCATTTCTGTGCAAAACTTTTTCCAAAGTAGAGATAAGGAAATATCACCCTCTTTTTCAGAAACGAGGACAGAAATCATATCAAAAGGCATAAACAGAAACTAATCTTTCCTAGTTTCACCGTATAAGCAGATCAACCTAGCAGCCCTCCCCTCCACCCCAGCCCGTGTAAAAATTCCTCCCAGGCTGCCCCTAGGAGTTAAAAGCAGGCTAGAGCAAAGGGTCCCCACTTTCTTCTGAGCTTGAGAAGATGTGTCTCTTTTCGCCATGGCTGCTTTTTGAACAAATAAATTTTTTAAAACCTGAATTAGTAAGCCAATTGGCTCATACATGTTTTGTGAGCATCTTCAACAATGACCCACAGGAAAATTGCTTTAGCAAAAACTGAGCAAACTGATTCAAGATTTGCTCTGTGCAAGGAAATACATAAAACTGCTGCTGTTTGAGGACCATGGAGTGGAAGGGAGTGTTCTGAGTTCTAGAATCCATTCTACGGAGAGTCCCAGAGCTGAGAGAGTTGGGAGCAGTGGAAGGACTTACCTGCCAGCATAGGGGTATGCCCTGCTGGACCTAGTGACCACGAGCAGACTTAATATAGTGCCTGAGTGAATGCTTTTCATTATTGTAGCTGTTGTCTAACTATTTTTAGAGCAGGCATTTACTGTCTTTTCTTAACATGCATCTGCACAATGTAGTCTCCTAGACAGGAAAAAGAATCCGTGGCATGATACATTGGACTGTGACTTAATTTGGAGTGAAAAATAAGTCTTATTACCTCATAAGTTTCTAGCAATTGTTTCTTGGCTTAATATGAATGCAAAGCATGCAGAGTGTTCCAAGAGAAGTGGATTTTAGCAGATGTATTGGGATGTGAGGTGTCTGATTTATAAGGCTGTACCTTTGTTGACCACTGGCTAAAACCACTGTTCTTTTTTGCTTTGATGATCACAAAGGGTGGTGACTGCTTTGCAGTCTGCTTCCTTGAGCTCGGACCCCGCACTGTTTTCTCGTGTTCCTATTTATTTGTCCTGTTGTCATTGCAGTAGATAGTAGCCTCTGCCTCACCACTGCACATCTGTGTCTGATCATAAAAGCCTGATGGATCAATCTGAGGCTTTTAATGCACTTTTTCTGCCTTTTTCATTAAAGGTTTACAGCTAGAATATTAAAATGCAGTTGGGCCATCATCTCTTTTTAATGTTTGGTTCCCAGGAAATGCTTCCCAGGGAGAGTGAGGGCCTGAAATGAAGCCGTGGAGCTACAATTCCAGCAATTTTATGGGACTTTTTCCTTCTTGGGGACCAGAGACTGGTGTTGACTGGACACTTCATGTTTTTTCAAGTGCTGCCCTCATTTGAATGTTCACTTCTTATTGTGTAAATACTCCCACCAAGGCCAATTTCAAACAGCCAAATGATCTCACCAAGTGGAGCTGGGGAGAGATGTACAGTAACACATCACTATGTACAGATAGTTGCACCGCACACGTACGATAGACACAAACAACCCCACGAGTACCAACAAGAGTAAAATGCAGCAAAATCGTTTAGAACTGATGGGATTTGAATTTTTCTTCTTGTTGCTTTAAACAACATTCATTTAGTTGTAAGTTTACATACATTTTACTAATGACTGCATTTAACAGTTGGCTTGCAAAATTCATAGGAACTGGTTCTGATGAGCTGATTCCAAAGGGCTGGTATACTTGCTTTTCTGATTTAAAAAAAAAATTATCTTTTTCTAGGTAAATGATCACTTCTGTAATGCCTCCAGCCCTTAGAGGAGGAATCTAGCAGCCCAGTTCTGGAAAGCTCTACATTTAACGAAGGCACTCCGTAAAGCAACGCCAGTCATGGTAGCAGGCTGTGCTCACGGTCCAGATGGTGGATCCTCTAGGCCAAGTGCTGGGAGGGCTTTGGGGTGCTGTGGCCATGACCCACCCAGCCATCAGCGGTGCTTCACTATGAGAGGACAAGGAAATTGTGTTACTATAATAGGGGTTCAATAATTCTGCCTTGGAATTCAATTTAGAGAAGACATGAACTGTATCCACTATGCTCTGTAGTGTTTGCTTATCCTAATGCAGGTGGGAAAAGATAATTTGACTTTAGATCAATAATCAGAATTTTTCATACTGTTTAGTCTTGCTTTGAGAGTACATTTTAGCACCATTTACTGAGGTGAAGCTATCATTGTAATTGACTCATTCGTTCATCCATTCATTCATGCTTCACATATTCATTGGGTCCCTATGGCAGGCAAGCTGTGGCATTAGGCACAAGATAGTAAAAGTAAACTAGTCCCTTTTGTGCTGGAAGTCAGTCTAGCAGAGAGACACATATATATACAAATCACAATTTAACATATTAACATTTTAGTACAGAAATAAAGTGTCATGTGAGCAATGGGGATGAACAACAAACTAGAACTTTTAATAAACGTCTCCCTAAAAAGCTGAGGTACTAAATAATAATTTTTTAGTTGATCAACAAAGGACATCTTTGTCTACAATATGACCATTATGTGAAAGATGGCATCAACACTGTGTGCATTCTTGTTGGGCGGGACCAGGGCTGACAGGCAAAGTTCCAGGGAGGTAGAGTTGGCTCAAAATAAGAAGAGATTTTCTAACAAGAAGTCATGTCCAAAAATGGAACAGTCTGCCTTGTGAAGTAGTGAGTTTCCCAATTCAGGAGGTGTTCAAGCCTCAACTAATGACCACGCACGAGGGGATTTTAGATGAGTGATTCTCAAACTTTAATGGGCTAAGAATCCCCTGAGATGTTGTCAAATCAAATAGCTGGTCCCAATGCCCTGAAGTTCTGATTCAACGTGTCTGGAGTGGGACAAAGTTTCCAGGTGATGCTGCTACTGGACTGTGGGTCACATTTTGCAGAACAAGACTGTATTAATATGTAAGGTACACTGAAACCGACAACCCTAATTTATTTTGCGAGTCCATAATGATAATCATAGAAAAAACATAGTATACTGTATGAATTTGGGTATCGCCAAAATGAGTTTGCCCTGTAAAAATGTATGTAAGATAATTTCATGTGTATGCTAGGGTAAATCAAATTTCTCTTAATATTGATTAATGCATTTGTATCATAAAAGGACCATTGGCAAAGACGTGGGGCATGGCACTACTTAAGTGTTAGTTTTAAAGCAGGTTTACTATGAAACTGTACAAATGCAATGGAAGCGCTAAAGTAGCTTTGAGTTTCCTGAATCCAAACTGCTATTTTACATTTTTTTTACTTACCTGTGGATTGAGAAGTTCGACCTGCAGTATTTCCATAGCAAAGAGTATAAGAGTCCGGAGGGATTTATGGGATAGAAACCTTGTGATTGGCACCAGGGGTGCTGGTGCTGGCCTGGCTAGGGACACGGCCACCACAAAGCAGGTCTGTTTTCTTGTCATGGGAATTCTCCACCAGCCTGTGCAATGTGCAAACCTCGCATAACTCAGAGTCAAGGCTTCTTTTTGTGGCTTTCCACTAAAAATCCACATCTATACATAAGAAGAAGCAGAGGTTTAAGCATGTTGGCTGGGCCAAATGGAGACTCATTAATCACGACCAGAAAAAGTTAGGCGTTTTGCTCTTTGTCAAGATCTGTTCTAGTTAGCACATCTATATACCTGGCCATTACAGAGAATGAAGCACAATTACATGTTCAGGGATCAGAAGATATTCATTGAGAAAATCAAATATAAGACCATGTGCATTTGTGATCATATTTATGTAAAAAGAAACTATGGTCCTATGATTGTACATGTATGTACAATTTCAGGAAGATGCAAAAAAAATGAACAGTAGCTTCCTCTGGGGACAAGGACTGTGTGTGAGTGTAAAATACTAGTAAAACAAAATAGGCAACAACTTGCAAAGTTAATTCGGACCATCATTCTGCTAGCTAGACAGGTAAGGTTTAGAAATATCTCTACAACCTGCAAAAAAGAGTTGAGGGTGGGAGGTTAGTATGATCTAGGTAGACAACTCAAATAATTGCAAATTTTCAAAACGGTTCTTTAACATGCCATTCACTTTGAGGTCCGTAACAATGTGTAGTCATGTGTAGTTGTGCTTATTTAGTATGATTAACAAGGTGCAACAAGATCAGTTGTTGGAAATGTGCTAAGCAATTGCATAATAATCCAGCAGTACGCAGGGGAGCTAACACACTGAGGTAACCTCTGTAAACCTGGGGTCAGGTTTGTCGGTGTGCAAGCTCGCCCTCTGCTGGCCATTGTGGGAAAAGCACAGCTGGGTTAAAACAATTGTGCCCTTAACTAGAGTCCACATCATTCATTCATTCCAAGAGTATTGATCATCTACTGTGTGACACATGGCTGTATGTGTCATCACACATGATACTTTAGTATCTGTTGTATGATTTTATTTATTGTTTTGTATGTTTAAAATATTTTCTTATTAAAAAATATCCAATGTAGAGAGGAAATAATCAGAATAATAATATAATCAACAAATTTTATATTGTAAAGAAATTCTGATATGGAAAGAGAAGTCACATTAGGTGGTGAACTTATTATACATCAAGTTGACAATGCACTGTAGAATTGTATGCCTGAAACCTATGTAATCCTTGCTAACAGATGTCACCCCAATAAGTCTAACAATAAAAATGAATTTAAAAAAAAAAAAAAAAGAAATTCTGATAATAGTTCTTTGGAAAAATTAATTGAAGTAAAGGCATTTAAAATATGAAATATTACAGCATTTTAGAACTGGGGATGACTTTAATGCAACCAACTTTATTTTAGAACCAAGAAAACCTAGGTTCAGAGACAGTAATAGCAAATGTAAAGGCTGGCAGGAAATTAAGGAGGAAAAGGCCAGCACTAAAATTGAGACCACCTTCCCAGTGGATTTGCTACATTTTTAACCTAAGAATAAAAGAAATAAAGTTGTGTGTGTGTGTGTGTGTGTGTGTGTGTGTGTGTAAGCATGGAGCACTGATTTAACAAAAGAAACACATAAGAACTAACTTAAACTATTTGGGTAGAGCTGTCTATTTAAGATTCAACCATGAGAAGTAAATAGTGGCCACTAGAGAATGGATGAGAATGCCGGAGGAGGACTGAGAAGTACAAAGGAGGAAAGCTGACCCCAGCCCTTTGCAGAGTGTAAGACATTAGGGCTTCTGCTAAAGAAAATGCTTACACCACTCCAGAGCTGGAGACAGTAGAGTTTGGGGGCCCAGTGGGTGAGAGAACCCAGGCTCTGCTGGGGAATTCGAGATATAAAGGACAAAAGCACTTGATCTTGAGAAGCCTATAGCTTTGCAGAAAACAGTTACAGCATCCAAACATTGTAAAGTCTTGGCTTACTAAGTCTTCTTTTAAAAAGAGGAGCACACGCTAAAGTTTGGGGAGAGTGGAAGGCATTCGTCTTTTCAGCCCCTCTGCCAGTTCACGGTCCACCATCCCCAGCAGGATTCCCGAGGCCGAAGGAGCCCAGGGAAAGCGCAGGGAAGGAGCAGGGCTTGAGTGACAGGGAAGGGAGCAGTTCTGGCTCGTGCAGTTTCCAGTCTTGTACAATCTTTGTCTGGTGAAGCAGATCATAGGGTTCTGTTTTTACCAAAGAGGTCAAATAACTTCTACGCTTTGTCCTGCCCCATAAACTCCCACTACCCCACTTTGGACACACTCATACTTGATTTCAGATGTTTCTTAGGATGAGACAAGGGGCCTGAATAGTACGCCATCCTTTTCTCTCACTTTAGTGATGCATCAAGAAGATCATAATGACATCTGTGATGAATAATTGGGCAGATAATACATTAAATTCAAGAGTCAGTCATATAAACTACAGTCTAGCACCTCAGAAGAGGTAATCATGTTACTCTGTAGGGTCCATTTGCTTTCGTCTCAGCTGATGTGATTATCAGAACAAGAAAAGACAGAAACAGGCTTCTGTATATTAGGACCCATACACTTCTCTAATGAGATAGAACTAGAAGTAATCACTCGGAATTTATTGACTATTATTTTACAGAGAATTCTAACTCACCACATGAGTTGTCTGGTTTGCCGGGACAGAGCAACAAATGAGAAGGAAAATACTGCTGGGTACAGTGACAAGCGCCTGTACTAATGAACAGCACAGGGAGGAGACATTAAAACCGCATTACAGCATTTGAGCAGTTAATTAAGGTGCTTAATGATGAGAACAAGCAAAAAAGGAAGGTTAAGTTATGTTTATTACACAGTATTTAAGAAACAAGACATGAGCATAATACATTTTAGAAAGATTTCCATTAAAACACAAAATAAAAAGTAAAGGAATTAAAAGTAAAAGAAGGATTTCTTTACCTGTGTAAATTTTAGAATTCTGATTGCATGACAGTGCCTGACAAATGAAGCTTTGCTCTAAAAATCCAGTCACCATCACTACGTGAAGTTCAGCTGGAGTTCACCTGACAAGAGCTGTGGGTTGGAGCTGAGGCATCACAGCCCAGAGGGAACGAGGGCTCGGTCGCTGCGATGAATGTTGATCAGAGGTGAGAATCAGGATCAAAGTTGAGAGCAGGCCCCTCACACTCCGGCGTTTCTGAGGGCAGTAGTGCGGGGAGCCGTGCTCAGGGCAGAACGCCACAGGAACGGGCAGCAGACTTCGTTCCCCTGGCTTTTTATTGGTTTCTTGGTCTGAGAATGGCCTTTAAAAGGAAGAGAAGAGGAAAAAGATAACACTGGAGTCTTAATATTTTCATCTTATTTATAGAAACAGAAGGAATGGAAAGTACACCCAATCAAGTTTTCTAGAATGGGTAAGAGATAAGTGAAGAAATAAATGAAATGAAGCAATTGACCCTGGTTTTGCAGATTTCTAAACTCTCAAGTGAGGATCAATGACACCTTCCTAATCACATAATCTTTTGCAGAATAACAGTCAAATTCAACATGAAAGAATTCAAGGAAATAGCTGCCATTTTTGGAGAGAGTAACACTGTGGAGACTATTGATGTGGTCATCCTTACCACATGATATACCTTCTCATTTCCTTTCTTTGAAGATTCTGTGAATATCATTGATGACCAAATATCTCCATACCATTGTATATTTCCACTTCATTTGGAAAACCCAACTTTGGCTTTCATTGGTTTAAGCCAGCCAGTAGGAATGGTAATACCCGCAATGGAAGCCGGAAGCCTCTGGGGCACGTGTTTAAAGGTAAGAGAACTGTGGTGGAATGAATAACTCTGGTTTCTTTGCTACTTCTAGACACCTTGAACCAAAGGAGTATTAAAATCAAGCCAGTTTAAATCTAAGGAGAGATTAATTACAACCAACATTACTATTCACTAATTCTTTCTTTTAAAATAATTCCATCTTCCAGCCAAATTTTATTTAGCTTAAAGGTAATAATAAGGACAATTGTTTTCCTTTTTCTTTTTGGAGAATTTAGAAAGGTTTAAAATAGAAAAGTGGGAGAAATCCATTTATAACAATTTTACAGACGTGAGAGTCTTTCCGTCTTTGTTTATTATATACTCTTTCCGAGCTCTAGACACAGCACAAAAATAGCCAGAATCAGCAGCCAGCACCAGCACTGCACCAGAATTTAGAATTTTTATTACATTCTTTCTGGGATAAGATTTCTCCTTGATTGTTTCTCTTTCTATCTCGTTTATGGAACTAACTGTAACTGAGGAAACAGAGAAGAGAAAACATGCTTTTTTCAGCAGTTCTAGTTAATAATCTCACATCTCTATTGCTCACACAGAGCAGTTAGGTATGCATTTTCTTTCTAGAACAACTCCTCTCTCCAGTCCCATGGAGAAGTTCAGCACCAGAATCCTCACTCCTCTGCTTTCCTGTAACCACACACTGTCTTCCCCCACACCCTTTCTTATACTCTATTTCCTTTCATAGGATTTAACACATTGTTCTCCCCGGACATGACGGCTGACCTTGTCTGGAGAAGACAGGCAGGTTGGGAGGCAAAGCTAGGGCCCTTCAACAGCAGCCAATCACTGAAAATAGAATTCATGGGCTAAAGAGGGAGAGGCCAAAGGAAAGCAAAATCTCTGAGCCAGACTTTAGACATAACTTCTGACATCAGGGAGGCAGCTTGGAGGAACAGTCGTAGAACAGATTGAAAGCTCGTGATTGTAGACACTCTGTCCTTGGTTTTAATATTCAGGTATGCTTTCATTATCCTATAGGCCAAGGGAACACATTCTGTAATGTAGAAGTGATGGAAACAGAGCAGAAATTCACCTGTGAAACAAAGATCTAGTGCCATTATGTGCCAAGAAATGTGCTAGTCAGCTGGGATGAATAATATAATTGTCAATAATATCATTCCCACCCATAACTCCTGATGATGGTAATGAACTGTTTGCTAGCTGAAGCTAAGACCATAAAGTGGTCTTAGGAGAAATTCTGAAGCTGGGAGATTACTTTTAATGCTCCAATCAGGAAATACTTAGTAGACCTAAAGCTAGTAGATATTCTCTAGACTTCTTTTGCCACCTTTTAGAAGACTTCTATATAAGTTCATTTTTAGGTTTAGTATGAGTAAAGAAGAAAAAATAGCCTCAACACTTAGCACAGAATAGATATAAAGCTAAATCCAATCCCTTGCAGCTAGATTCTCCAAATGAAATGAACTCTGAGTTAACTACAGCAAATATTTAAGTGAATACCCACTCCACACCTAAGTGCTGAATTGTGTGTGGATAGAAAAAGGATTAAGAGGGATCCTTGCCCACCAACTGCTTACAGTGTAGTTGAAAACACAAGGCTCTATGTCCACGAAGGAACACACCCAGAGAGTGTACGAAGTACCAACAAGCCGTGGTGAGAAAATGCAGTGAGGGCAGGAGCAGCCCCCTGGGGACAGTTCAGACAATCAGAAGTGAAGGGCCTCATGCCTTGCTCTGAAGAAAACACCTGTCTATGCAAAAGAGAAGGAGAGCTGAGCAACCCAGGATGAAGCTAAGAGTCATCAATGGTTTCTCCTTTCCCTGCACAGTCCATGACATCCTTGTGGCTCATTTTTAGGTAAACTCAGAACCCTCAGCACAGGCTACAAGAGGATGACAACAACTGCCAGGACAAGGTTGCCTCTCTGGCCAGAATGAAACCCATTTTGCTGTCTTTCTTAATCACTGATCCCAGCCTCACTTTGGGAGTTTTCTTTGAACCACACACACCTATACCAGGACTGCCAGTAGGGGCTAGGGAAAATGGGACGTGGCCTTCAGAGCCATCCTGACCCAGAGAGAATGGATTCTCAAACTCACGAGGACCCAGGTGGTCCATGAGGACTTCCACTCATCCCATAGGCCAACCTACATCTGTTTTTTTCTATGCCAACCTGGCCTATTAATGGCCCCTCCTGTGTTGCACATGGCAGAATGGAGCAAAGGCTGTAGGGGCCCAAACGTCACCTTCTTCCTAAAGCAATCGTGCTGCTTTGCATGGCTCAATTCCAGCACCTGGCCTGCTCCCAGAGAGTTTATTCATCATGACTACAGGTTAGACTGGTTGTCACTGTCTCCCTCTATCACTACGTATTCAGTGCTCACTGTATTTATGGTATCCAGCAATGGGAACTACCCCACACTGACTGAGCATCAGTTAAAAGATACCACCCTCTCCCACTTTTGGCTCTCTGAGCAACACAGTTATGATAGGCAACAAAAAGGGAGCCAAGAAGAAAGTGGTTGGTCCATTTTCTAGAAAGTTTGGTGTGATGTGAAAGCACCAGCTATGTTCAATATAAGAAATATTGGGGAAACACTAATCACAAGAACTCAGGGAACCAAAATCACATCTGATGGTCTCCAGGGTTGTGTTTTTGAAGTGAGCCTGGATGATCTGCAGAATAATGAAGATGAATTTAGAAAATTCAAGCTAATTACAGAGGATATTCAGAGCAAAAAGTGACTGACCAGCTTCCATGGCATTGATCTTACCCTGTGACAAAAATGTGTTCCATGTTCAAAATACGGCAGACCATGTTTGAAGCTCATGTTGATGTCAAGACTACTGATGGCAATTAGCTTCATCTTTTCTCTGTTGATTTTACTAAAAACACAGCAGTCAGGTTGGGGACACCTCTTAGGTTCAGCATCAACAGGTCCCCCAAATCTGGGAGGAGATGATAGAAACGAGGACAACAGAAAAGAAATCGTGACGTGAGAGGTGCAGACAAATGACTTGAGGAGGTGGTCAATACGTAGATCCCAGGTAGCACTGGAGAAGACATAGAAAAGGCTTGCCAATCTGTGTATCTGCCCCGTGATGTCCTTGTT